>JZKD02S1858406.1:48335-71054 GCA_000966675.3 Picea glauca
TGTTGGTTCCTCTAAGTCTACCTTCCCGGGTTGACAATTAAATGTTGATTTACATGACATATCTGCAGCTCGACACACATGAGGGGGGATTGAGCACCCATAAACCCTGATGTAGGAGAAGCTTTCTTCAATGAACCAGTCTACTATTTTCTTGAGGTTATTTGAAACTGCTTCCAAAATGTGAGGAGGGTCACAACCGAAAAACATTTTATGCATTGGTATCACCACGAAATGGAAAATTTCATAAAACAATTTTTTTGTATTTTCTTCCCACAGCTCAGCGTGATATTCGTGAATGGGTTCAGGGTAGGTTATGTTCCAACTCCAATTTATCAGGGGAAATGGAGTCATAAAACAAATTGCTTTCATGAGGTATGCTAACATGTAGAAGGCCACTGGTTGACCTCGGGATTTTGTAGCTCTGCAATCTGAAATCTCTTTGGCTATATTATCAGATAAAATTTTGTCCCAATTCAAACTATGTCCTTCTGATGTTTCTTCTAAAAAGGGCACCCATTTTGCAGGGAGATGACAAGGATTCTTTTTGCCGAAGAATATGTACAACATCATGGGTACATAAACCTTGTACTCATTCAAAGAAGCTGTGGCATAAATTCTGTGGGTATCGGCCCTAAATTTTGATGGACATCTCCACCAAATTTTGATTAAATCGGGGTAAGTTTGGTCTACCTCAGTGCATTCCTTTCTCTAGAATTCTGCTATAATTTCGACATTTTAAATGAAATTAGGATTGAGTGAGAGTTTGTACATAACCTAGATATGTTCAGGTCTGAATGAGCCGATAATGGCCCCTTGATCATTTAAAATGATTCTTGTTGGAATATCAACCTTGTCTAAAGCCCAACTGATCATGTCGTTGTACGCCATGAGTCGTGGGCATGTTGCAATTTTGTGAAGTTATGATTCTTCTATGTTTGGAAGGTGATTCTCGGAGTCATTAGGGGAATTTTTTTATCTCGCAGTCTATATTTTCATAAATTTGTCTCCATGATTTAATTGAGTCGATAGCATGCGGTGTGGTGTCTGATATGACATCTCCCTCTGGGTTGGAACTCTCAGTTGTATCTTCACTCTTCTTGGGTCCCTTCTTTGGTGCCATGACTCTGTATTGGAACAAAAACCTGTCATAGAAGAGAGGTTTGAAAGCTCGGCTATATTATGTTACTTCTGATAGAAAAAGAGAGAATAAGTTTCAAAACACAAACCTCTAATTTTCTTTTAACTCATTTTATGGTGAAAGTACTGATGCAACTGTCAAGAATTTAATACCTTTAATGCAGAGAATATTTCCGAGATACAAATTTGTGTCACAGAAATCACAATCTATCCTTTATTAATGTGGCCATATTTTGGAAATTCTAAAATCAACATTCAAAAAATTTCTTTTGACGTAGACCGAGAAGAAAGTACCTAAGAAGTTTAATTACCATTAAATGTATTTTTAAAATGAAGTTAGTTCTCTTTAAATTTTGGTATTGATTCATGACTTTATGCTTCAGGGTTTCGGGGATTGCGGTTACATGAGGTATGTCACCACTAAAACCCGAATCCCGAAATCATGATGAGATTAGTTTTAAGCCTTAACTTCCATATTGAGTCGGGACTTCACGTTTTGGGGTTTCAGGGATCGCGGTTACATGAGGTATGTCACCACTAAACCTCGAATCCTGAAATCGCGATGGCATTAGTTTTAAATTAATTAATCAAGATTAAGACTGACTTTCACTTTCTTTGGGAAATCAAGAATTGGGATTTCAAGATTCAAAATATATTAAAAAGGTGTTGTTCTGAGTAAACCCCGAATCCCGAGAGATTAAAAGATGGTTAATTAACTCCTTTAGGGTTTTAAATTATCACAATTTGAAGTACTTTATAGAATGTGCATCTAGAATTTAATAACACTTGAGCTTTCTATCTTTAACTATAACAAAGAAATGAAATCATTTCGGGACTTCGGTACCGGTCTTTGGGACTGGTAGTAAGGATTATACCTTATGAAAAGCCGAATCCCGAAAGAGAAAAAATTTAGTTTTAAAGGTGAAAATTTTCAAACCTAGCTTCAACATAGGCTCCAATTGGGGACCTCGTCTCCTTGCAGGATGAGGAGAATGAGCGGACTTAGTGCCTTTTATTGGGTAAATGGGATCAGTTATTTCGGTCTGTGAGACATAGCTACGGAAACTACTAAGGGGATAAAGATCCCAACCTTAACTTCGGAAAAATTTCCAAACTAAAGCGTTCGACAATCTCGAAATAGGATCACTTGGATTTCCCTTTCTAAAACTGACCTCAGACTTGTGCAAGATAATCAAAACAAGATTATTCGTTCTACCAAATTTTATTTGATCGCATTCGCATCGAGAGACTCTTAGAGTGTAATCTGGAATCCCATAATCTTAGAGTGTAATCTAGCTGAAAGAAGAAAAATACTAGAGCATCTTGCAATTTGTGTATAATAGCCTTGTCCGTTATGGAGACATTGCTTCACTACCAATGGGCATGTTCAGTACTGCGGTGAAGTTATTGGATTTTCCACATTGAATTTCCTTTCACCACTTCATTAATTTTAGCATTTAAATGCTAAGATGAGGGCAATCATATAATGGATTTCCTTTCATCATCTCTTTATATTAGATGGGGGCAATCGATAATGAATTTTCTTTCACCACCTCTTTATGTTAGATGGGGGCAATTGATAACGAATTTCGTTTCACCATCTCTTTCTATACATATTTGTTATGAAGTGGGGGAAATCAATGAGTATGTAACATACTCAGGGAAAAAAAAAGTTTATTATAGAAAAGGTCTGTCAACTTATTAAAAAGCTCAAGATTGATCTACTTTTGGCCCTCAGAAACTCTAACTTTATGGAGAATCTCAAGGAAAATTTATTAACACTTTTTTTTTTATAGGGACTTCACTTGAGCAAAAACGATCTTTTTATTTCTGGTAGAAGGACTAAAAATGTTAAGATTAGCCCAGACATACTTCCGGTTTAGCCAAGGCTTAGGAAAAATAGAGGATTTTACCTTTGTTTTCTTCGAAAGTTAGTTTGAACATTTCCAAAATTAAGATGAGACTTAAAGGGAGAAAAACAAGATTAGATGAAGAGTAAGCTTGATAGTGATCGAAGTGGAAAGGTGAGAGAACCTTAGAAACTTGGGAGTGATAACGAGTATTAATCATTTATTTCTATAAAATTTTATTTATTTATTTTATATATATATAATCAACATCTCATTCACTTGTACCTCTTAGGATATTTTAAACTCATGTTCTTGGGTCAGAATTCATACCTTAATAGTTCATCATATTTACAGCGAGAATATTGTTTACTCATTACCTTTAGGGAAAGTATTTATCATGGTTATCCATGTGGATTACCCCTATAGTAAAATTGGTCTCTTGAGTCCTCACGCTTTTCCTGCGAACAACTGATGACTGTCAAACACACTCATACTAACTCTGTGAACTGCTATATTTGAACTTCTTTGTATTTGCATCCTCTGAAAAATCTAGATTTTTATTTATTTATATATATATATATATAATTTTATTTATTTATTTTTTTAATCTATCGAAAGAAATGTGACTAATAAAGAAAACATGAAAACAAACCGGTATATACAATGAAAGTTTGAAAACGTATTACTGCATGTAGTGTTTAAGATATCGCCCATTTACAGGGGCACTTAGAATATCTCCATTTAGATTTTCTAATGAAAAATCATTTTCTCCTTTTGAGGCTAAGACTCTATAAGGGCCAGACCAGATCGAGTCGAATTTGCCATGTTTGCCAGCGTCTTCTCTTCTGGCTTCCCATTTTAGTACCAGATCTCCAGGGAGAAAATCTCTATCCTTAGCCTTCTGATCAAACAAAGCCTTCATCTTATCCTGATATCTCTACAACTTTTCGTTTACTTCAATCCTATTTTGTTGAACTTCAACCAACTGGTTTGCTTTCCTGGTAATGTCGTTAGGTTCTTCGTTTGAATCTTGCCAAATTTTCATTACAAGTAGAGCTAGATTGATTGGTAAAATAACATCAGTACCATAAACAATCTGAAAAGGGGACATTCCGATCGCCCTTTTGGTACTTATCCTGTTGGCCCATAGAGCATATTTCAAATGAATATGCCACGTCTTCTTGTTGTCAGTCAATATTTTTTTATCACAGTTGTCATACTTTTGTTAGAAGATTTAGCTAAATCGTTGCCCTATGGATAATAAGTTGTGGAGTGTCCTAATATGATGTTGAATTTTTGGCAAAATCTTACCATAGCCATCTATTTGAATTCTTGTGCATTGTCGGTGACTATTTTTTGGAGACAACTGAATTTGGATAAAATATTTTCTTCGAGAAAGTTGATTACAATTGTGTCAGTCACGTTTCTCATGGGAATAGCTTCCACCCACTTAGTAACATAGTCTGTTGTGGTTAAAATCCGCTTGTGTTGAGCACTGGAATGGGGGTGAATCTCTCCGATAAAATTGAGGCCCCACTGCTGAAAAGGGGCTTTGGATTTAACTGGAATTAGAGGTAAAGCTGGGATTTTCTGTTTACTTGTAAACAATTGACAGGGAACACAAGCTCGTACTTTAGTATTTACATTTGTGAAAAGTTTCAGCTAATAATATCCATCTCTTAATATTTTTTAAGCTATGGCTCGCTAAGAGTGGTGTCCTCCACACACTCCCTCATGTAACTCATCTATAACCTTTTCAATTTCATCCTCGACCAAGCAGCTCAGCAAGAAAACCCAGGGGGTCCTTCCAAAATAGTTTTTCGTCTATAATACAATATTTTATAGCATGCATCTTCAGTGTCCTGGATTTAGATGGGGTTAATTCACTAGGACATTGAAGGGTAAATAGATAAGAAACAATATCATGATACTAAAATCAAGAATAAAACTTGTCTTCAATCTCAACCGTAGGAGTAGCGAAATTGAGTTCATTTATTTCTAGAGAACTCTCGTCTTCTTGTAGCTGATTTATTCCAAGTGCCTGCAAGTTGGATTCGACCAAAAATTTACCCAAACCTTGGCCTTTAATGAGTTTTGTTGGTTTGAATTCAAGATCGAACTCCTGAATCTTAGCTAACCATCTGCCTCTTCTCCCATCACTATCTGGTTGAACCAGTATGTCTTTGATTGATCTTGTAGGAACATAGGCTATGATCTTCGAATGTAATACGCATGTTCTAAAAGCCTTGAGATCCTTTACCATTGCGTAAGCTTGTTTTTCTAGTATATTATATTTCAACTCAGTGTCTCTCATAATTTTACTGAAAAAGAAATGGGTTGTTCAAAGCCTTCTTTGTTTTTCTGTAACAATACAGTTGCGATAGTATGTTNTGAAATTCTCTCTTTTTCAAGGTGTTGAGTACTTTTTATGAAGATTTTCTATGCTATATTGATATTTGGTTCTTAATAGTCTCTCTGTACAGGTGTGTGAATTGTCCTCCAAAAACTAGGATCGTAGCATATGTCATGTCAAGTTGGAGGGACCCCCCAAGCTTGGCACCCTAGGATCTAGATAACAGCATGCCATATTTTGGAGGGATATCGGCAACCACTACGTCCATGAGAATTCTTTTCGTAGGTATTTGAGATTTACCACCAAGTCTTTAATCATGCCTATACATTTAACTTTTATAGAATCAAAAGAATATAAATCTCCATAAGGCCTAGTAATTTTGAGGCCCAATTTATCCATAATCGCTTTAGTCATTACATTGTGGGATGATCTAGAATAAAGCATATAGTTATGGAGTAGTTGTTCGAACAAGGTTAACGTGATATAGAAGGGATCAATAGTGTCTTTGGCGCCTTCGAAATGAGGGCCAAAACCTATGTTTGGCTTGTTGTCTTCTAAGTTAATGATACCGGCTTGGATTTCATCTTCTGAAACACTAATCAACTTGGCAATTTTTTTTCTGTACGTTGGGTTTTTTTCCAGCTCGACAAGAGGTATGGGGATCTTGATTTTATTGATTTCGTTTTCCATATTGAAATTTCCCACAATTTTGTCATTCTCAATGTTTTGGGCTTCAACTCCCTTCTTATCAGCTTTCTTTTGTGGTGAAGGTTTTGTTTCAGATGCAGAAGCTTTCACTTTCGGTGTTTTGATTGTGAGTGTTTCAACTACCTTATTCTTGGTAGGTTGTGTGTCTGTTTGGTCAGTTTTTACAGTCTATTTTTCAACATTTTTTGAAACTATCTCATGTGTCTCGCTCCTCAACAATATATTTTTCTTTTGGGTGATTGTAACACTCCTATTTCTAGGCCTTAGATTGTACTTTTGTTGAAGTTCTACCATTATACCATCAAAAATACCCTGGTAGGTCAAATCTTCAGAAGTAATATCGTTTAGGTCATTTTCCAATCCATTTTTCTTTATTTAATAATTTTTCATAATCTTGTCTTGATAAATAGGGTTGTGGCTCATAATCACCCAGATTGTTTATATCTTCCTCTAATTCCTCAAGATCTTCTAAATCTTCCTCTCCCATGAATTTTTCACTCTTGAAGGGGTTTGCGATTTTCTGATCCTCATTCTTAATCTGTCTTGGTGGGACTTGAGGATTGGGATTCCTTCTGAAATCCTTTCTGGGAAAATGGTAATTTTTAGTCTTCTGTAATTCCATTTTCGAAATCTTATTAGACATTTCTTTAATTATCCTAGCCATGTCGTCCATTTTGTCTTCCAAAGATCTTCCTGACCCTGAAGATCCTCTTTGTTCTATGTATCTTTTGGTTTCTTTGTTCCCAACCTCCATTTTGGCTTTTAGCTTTTCTGAATCCATCATGTTTGATTTGATTTCTATGGCATTGTCTTGCATCTTGGTGAGGTCTACTGATCTCCTCTCTCTTAATAGTAAGGCGAAATCGGGGTCGAAATCTCTAGCGAAAGTTACTTTCATTGCAGGCTAAGAAGGTTTGACATCGATGGGAATTTTATTGTACAATTTATTAAATCTTTGGGTGAACTCGAGAACTGATTCAGATTTTTTCTTTCTAAGAGCCTTGAATTCAGTCAGATAATAGAGGTGATCTTTTCTTTCTCCCCATTGCCTGATGAAAGAACTTTCGAGTTAATCGTATGACCTTAAATATCCTACTGGTAAGCCTCAAAACCAGGTTTTGACTTGCCCTTCAAAAGTTTATACTAAAAGTATGGAGTAAACATCTTCATGTTCGAGTCCTAGGATATCGATGAATTGGACAAAGAAATTGATGTGCTCTTGTGCAGTTAAATCACCTTCCCCTATAAATTTTGGGATATTTTTCATGTAATTTTCTAGAAGGTCATGTAGGGGAACCGATAGGACAAGAGGGGCATATCTAGCATCCACCTTAGCAAAAATTCCAGGGAGCGGTACTTGGCTGCTCGCGGCACCACCTACAGCACCACCTCTAGCCCCCACACCTTCGTGTGCAACCATTGATAGATTTGAGATTGAAACTTGGGTTGTACTTGAATGTGATAGAAAGGTTGTGGGGAACTGATCGTCAAGGCATAGGAAATTGGAAAAGAAGGCCCAAGGTGGAGAGAGCTTGTTTCTCCAGGCTTGTAAGACAAATATATCAGAGAATTGATGGGGGTTAAATCAGGATACATAGGACATTCATTGAAGCGTTCGGTAGTAGGAGTGTAGACTTTGAGAAAAGAGCATGTATCAATTGACAGGGGGAGGGAGAGGGATCTCTCAATTTTTCCAGTGACGTTCAACCGTGAAGAATTTGGTTGACAGATGACATGTGTAGGTGAAATGATTTGTCTAAGAGATCTTCTTGATTTTAAAATCTTTTTCGGATCAGAAACTGGAGAAGTCTTCTTGTCATCCGGGTTCTTTCTGGTGTTCTTTCAGCTAGAAGCCAGTTTAAAACAAATGCGGATTTTCCAGGTGAAATATAAAAGTAGCCTTAGAAGGTTTTTCGATCTTTGTTCACTATCAAAGAAGGAAACTATCAATGTCATTCTTCCTAGGGAAAAGATTCATTTCTTTGGTCCTCGGCAACGGCGCCAAAAAGATGTTGTTCCTGAGTTTATACTTTAAGGCTCTAAAGTATACCGTCAAGGCATCCAAAAAAGTAGAGATAATTAATGGGTAAAAAGAACTAGTTTAAAGGAAACCAAGATGACAGTTGGTTCCTTAACTGTCTCTATCTAGCTTCCCATTGTTCTTGAATGCTAATATCCCTTTCAATTGCAGCCCATGATCATTCAAGTTCTACCTGTGTAGTTGTTGTTTGTAAGATGGTATTGAATAGGTTTAAGGAAATGCTTGTTTGATATGATAGACCGGGTTCTATATTGGGCTGTTTGGTAACTGGAACAGTCATGAAAGTCGAGGGTTTCTTTTTTGTAAATTAAGAATATTTTGAAGGGTCACAAATTTCTGGTTCGAATTTATAAAAATAGAACTTCCAAATTATGAATCAATAGTATAATAGAAATAAAGGCCTTTTATAGTATCTGAGTCAAATTTAAAAGAGACAGTGTACGGAATGAAGAAAAAGGAAACATGTAGTTGTATAACAAAAATGATGCATCAATTTAAGAGGAATCTTTAAGTTAATACAAGAAAAAGGGATGATAACTTTGCAAAAGCATACAATTTCAGAGTCCTAAAATGTTCATAGGTCTTATATCCGCTGAAATATGATACAGAGGAAAAACTACAAACGATTAGATAATCTGACTGTTCAATCACTATAATAGAAGTTACCACATGAAACACTTCAAACGAAAGTATGAAATAAAAATTGAATGACAGAGAAACACATAACTCAGGCTTGACTAGATCTAGAATCTTCAATCTATATAATATTAATTCAGGCAAAACAAAGTTTTTTCTTTTACAATTCATCCAAAAATAATCCTCTTCTTAGTCTTGAAAAATTACATTTATACAAAACCACCAATCTTAGGATGGTTGGTGATTTCCTAATTCTTAGAGACTAACTATTTTTTAAAAAATAGATCCAAAACCGTTTTCATGATCTTCTCCATTTTTCCATTTTCTTTGAAGTAAATCTCTTCCAAATAATAGTTTTACTTTGCTGATGACTCTCCTTCTTTTGATTCGATACATTTAATGCATCTCTCCAGGAACTGTGTAAAATTTCTGGGAGTTCTGGAAGATCTCTTGTCTCGAACAGATAAACCTTTTTCTGAATCTTGGAAAGACGGTCATCAACTCCTTTATCTATAAACTTTACTGACTGCAACTTTAAGTTAGGCTCAACTAACAACCTTTCCATTAGGGTGACATCGATTTTTCTTAGTTGTGAATTTTCCATTTGGATTTCACTCAAAATTTCCCTATTTCCATTTGGATTTCACTCAAATTTTCCCTAAAATGTAATTGATGTCTTACAATATTGATCTGTCCCAAAAGTCCTGTACAATTACCTTTTCCAATATTTAATGACCCTTTGTCTAAAAGATCAAAAAATTATTCACAGTCATCTCTGATTTCTTTTGTTATTCTTTTGCTTTCAGTTATGTTGGTTTCCCATAGCTTGAGCATGATTTCGCCTTTGATTTGCTCTGTGGCTGATACTTTCATAGTTTTGGGTACCTCTTCACCTGTCGAATATATAATTTCCTTTTGGAGAGTAATCCTTGATTCTTTTCATTCTTTTTCCATCAGGATAATATTATCAAAGACATTATCTTCTCCTTGAAAGTAATTCTGAACAATTTCTATCTTGGAAATCAATTTCTTTTGTTCAATTTCTATTTTTGAATGCACTTCTAGTGATTGGGCCTGGAAAGCTTTTAGGTATATAATATGATCTTCCATCGATATTAATCTATCCTGCAACTATTCTACGTGCTCCTTTTGCTGAGTAATCTGTAGCTGACTTGTTTGTATTTCCTGGCTCATTTCTTCCAAACTCGTTTTGAGTGGTTGAACCTCTAACCTTTTGGCAGCCCTTGTCTGCTCCAAGATTTTACTCATTTATTCTCTAATGCTTTCCTCAACAGTATTTAATTTCTCTCGTCATTGTTCTATGATTTTATCACTCTTTTTTATCCTTTTTATCATTTTTCCCACGATAAAATTTTTTGTTGTTGCCATGGCTCCCATTGAACCTGCTATCTCTGTAGTGAAATCTTCTTCCTCCAAATTTTGTCCGTCCATCAAGACTTTATTTTTTTTAACCATGTTCCCCTCCCTCTTATGCATCTCCTATTTCAGGATGGCCTTCCTTTTTCTATTGAAAAAATAATCAGAAGGAGGAATCTCATCTATGGGAATGGACATAAGGTCATCAACAAATAGAACTCACGTCTATGGGAGTCCAAAAGTGGACTGTAAGGGGGTTAAGAAAGCTATGGGACTCCCTAGATCCATAGATATTTTCCCTCCTTATGCCTTAGGAATGTTGACATAAACCCTTGGTGATGAAGTAGGAATAGGCTTACCAGAATTGGGAGGTCTCCCTGACCTTTTCTCTGCTTTGGTCTTTTTGCTTGGTGGAGGCCTTTCCATATCCTGTAGGGATTTTTTGGGATTTCCCTTCTTTTGTGCTTCTTGCTCGAAAACTGGTGGAATGCTTTCTTGCTCCTAGGGGAGGGTAATTTCTTCTCCTTGAAGTACTTGGGGTAGACCACTCCATCGAGGCTTCTGAAAGGTTTGAAAGCTGACTTCAGGTCGGACGACAGTGTCTATACTCTTTCCAACACTTCTTTATAAGATTTGGTCCCTTTGAAAATGTTGTCCCAAGGGGACTCCTCATGTTCATAGGCTTTCATATTGCAATGTATCAAGTGTTTGTTCACTAATTGATAAGGGTCATGCCTTTTGTACTCAATATTTAACAGTTTGACTTCTTTGAGTGCTTCTGCTTTCCACCCTAGAATGTCCCAAATTTAGTGATGAAAATTTCTCGATGTCCACAGGGAAGATTGGCCAAGACTTCTTTTGAGCTGCCTTTAGCTCTATTCCAATACCGTCTTTTACTATTTGGTGTGCTACTTCCCTACACACTAGTCTCTCCAGAAGGAATTTTGGAAGCACGTGGGGGGGGGATTGAGCACCCATAAACCCTGATGTAGGATAAGCTTTCTTCAATGATCCAGTCTTCTATTTGCTTGAGGTTATTTGAAACTTCTTCAGAAATGCAAGGAGGGTCACAGCTGGATTTTTTTTTTATGCATTGGTATCACCACAAAATGACAAATTTCATAAAATGAACTTTTTGCATTTTCTTCCCACAACTCAGAGTGATATTTGTGAATGGGTTCAAGGATAGTTATGTTTCAACTCCAATTCATCAGGGGGAATGGATTCATAAAAAAAATTGCGTCCATGAGGTATGATGACATGTAGAAGGCCACTGGTTGACCTCGGGCTATTGCATCNTGAAATTCTCTCTTTTTCAAGGTGTTGAGTACTTTTTATGAAGATTTTCTATGCTATATTGATATTTGGTTCTTAATAGTCTCTCTGTACAGGTGTGTGAATTGTCCTCCAAAAACTAGGATCGTAGCATATGTCATGTCAAGTTGGAGGGACCCCCCAAGCTTGGCACCCTAGGATCTAGATAACAGCATGCCATATTTTGGAGGGATATCGGCAACCACTACGTCCATGAGAATTCTTTTCGTAGGTATTTGAGATTTACCACCAAGTCTTTAATCATGCCTATACATTTAACTTTTATAGAATCAAAAGAATATAAATCTCCATAAGGCCTAGTAATTTTGAGGCCCAATTTATCCATAATCGCTTTAGTCATTACATTGTGGGATGATCTAGAATAAAGCATATAGTTATGGAGTAGTTGTTCGAACAAGGTTAACGTGATATAGAAGGGATCAATAGTGTCTTTGGCGCCTTCGAAATGAGGGCCAAAACCTATGTTTGGCTTGTTGTCTTCTAAGTTAATGATACCGGCTTGGATTTCATCTTCTGAAACACTAATCAACTTGGCAATTTTTTTTCTGTACGTTGGGTTTTTTTCCAGCTCGACAAGAGGTATGGGGATCTTGATTTTATTGATTTCGTTTTCCATATTGAAATTTCCCACAATTTTGTCATTCTCAATGTTTTGGGCTTCAACTCCCTTCTTATCAGCTTTCTTTTGTGGTGAAGGTTTTGTTTCAGATGCAGAAGCTTTCACTTTCGGTGTTTTGATTGTGAGTGTTTCAACTACCTTATTCTTGGTAGGTTGTGTGTCTGTTTGGTCAGTTTTTACAGTCTATTTTTCAACATTTTTTGAAACTATCTCATGTGTCTCGCTCCTCAACAATATATTTTTCTTTTGGGTGATTGTAACACTCCTATTTCTAGGCCTTAGATTGTACTTTTGTTGAAGTTCTACCATTATACCATCAAAAATACCCTGGTAGGTCAAATCTTCAGAAGTAATATCGTTTAGGTCATTTTCCAATCCATTTTTCTTTATTTAATAATTTTTCATAATCTTGTCTTGATAAATAGGGTTGTGGCTCATAATCACCCAGATTGTTTATATCTTCCTCTAATTCCTCAAGATCTTCTAAATCTTCCTCTCCCATGAATTTTTCACTCTTGAAGGGGTTTGCGATTTTCTGATCCTCATTCTTAATCTGTCTTGGTGGGACTTGAGGATTGGGATTCCTTCTGAAATCCTTTCTGGGAAAATGGTAATTTTTAGTCTTCTGTAATTCCATTTTCGAAATCTTATTAGACATTTCTTTAATTATCCTAGCCATGTCGTCCATTTTGTCTTCCAAAGATCTTCCTGACCCTGAAGATCCTCTTTGTTCTATGTATCTTTTGGTTTCTTTGTTCCCAACCTCCATTTTGGCTTTTAGCTTTTCTGAATCCATCATGTTTGATTTGATTTCTATGGCATTGTCTTGCATCTTGGTGAGGTCTACTGATCTCCTCTCTCTTAATAGTAAGGCGAAATCGGGGTCGAAATCTCTAGCGAAAGTTACTTTCATTGCAGGCTAAGAAGGTTTGACATCGATGGGAATTTTATTGTACAATTTATTAAATCTTTGGGTGAACTCGAGAACTGATTCAGATTTTTTCTTTCTAAGAGCCTTGAATTCAGTCAGATAATAGAGGTGATCTTTTCTTTCTCCCCATTGCCTGATGAAAGAACTTTCGAGTTAATCGTATGACCTTAAATATCCTACTGGTAAGCCTCAAAACCAGGTTTTGACTTGCCCTTCAAAAGTTTATACTAAAAGTATGGAGTAAACATCTTCATGTTCGAGTCCTAGGATATCGATGAATTGGACAAAGAAATTGATGTGCTCTTGTGCAGTTAAATCACCTTCCCCTATAAATTTTGGGATATTTTTCATGTAATTTTCTAGAAGGTCATGTAGGGGAACCGATAGGACAAGAGGGGCATATCTAGCATCCACCTTAGCAAAAATTCCAGGGAGCGGTACTTGGCTGCTCGCGGCACCACCTACAGCACCACCTCTAGCCCCCACACCTTCGTGTGCAACCATTGATAGATTTGAGATTGAAACTTGGGTTGTACTTGAATGTGATAGAAAGGTTGTGGGGAACTGATCGTCAAGGCATAGGAAATTGGAAAAGAAGGCCCAAGGTGGAGAGAGCTTGTTTCTCCAGGCTTGTAAGACAAATATATCAGAGAATTGATGGGGGTTAAATCAGGATACATAGGACATTCATTGAAGCGTTCGGTAGTAGGAGTGTAGACTTTGAGAAAAGAGCATGTATCAATTGACAGGGGGAGGGAGAGGGATCTCTCAATTTTTCCAGTGACGTTCAACCGTGAAGAATTTGGTTGACAGATGACATGTGTAGGTGAAATGATTTGTCTAAGAGATCTTCTTGATTTTAAAATCTTTTTCGGATCAGAAACTGGAGAAGTCTTCTTGTCATCCGAGTTCTTTCTGGTGTTCTTTCAGCTAGAAGCCAGTTTAAAACAAATGCGGAGTTTCCAGGTGAAATATAAAAGTAGCCTTAGAAGGTTTTTTGATCTTTGTTCACTATCAAAGAAGGAAACTATCAATGTCATTCTTCCTAGGGAAAAGATTCATTTCTTTGGTCCCCGACAACGGCGCCAAAAAGATGTTGTTTCTTTGGTCCTCAACAGTCTTTAATTTCTCTCGTAATTGTTCTATGATTTTATCACTCTTTTTTATCCTTTTTATCATTTTTCCCACGATAAAAATTTTTGTTGTTGCCATGGCTCCCATTGAACCTGCTATCTCTGTAGCGAAATCTTCTTCCTCCAAATTTTGTCCGTCCATCAAGACTTTATTTTTTTTAACCATGTTCCCCTCCCTCTTATGCATCTCCTATTTTAGGATGGCCTTCCTTTTTCTATTGAAAAAATAATCAGAAGGAGGAATCTCATCTATGGGAATGGACATAAGGTCATCAACAAATAGAACTCACATCTATGGGAGTCCAAAAGTGGACTGTAAGGGGGTTAAGAAAGCTATGGGACTCCCTAGATCCATAGATATTTTCCCTCCTTATTCCTTAGGAACGTTGACATAAACCCTTGGTGATGAAGTAGGAGTAGGCTTACCAGAATTGGGAGGTCTCCCTGACCTTTTCTCTGCTTTGGTCTTTTTGCTTGGTGGAGGCCTTTCCATATCCTGTAGGGATTTTTTGGGATTTCCCTTCTTTTGTGCTTCTTGCTCGAAAACTGGTGGAATGCTTTCTTGCTCCTAGGGGAGGGTAATTTCTTCTCCTTGAAGTACTTGGGGTAGACCACTCCATCGAGGCTTCTGAAAGGTTTGAAAGCTGACTTCAGGTCGGACGACAGTGTCTATACTCTTTCCAACACTTCTTTATAAGATTTGGTCCCTTTGAAAATGTTGTCCCAAGGGGACTCCTCATGTTCATAGGCTTTCATATTGCAATGTATCAAGTGTTTGTTCACTAATTGATAAGGGTCATGCCTTTTGTACTCAATATTTAACAGTTTGACTTCTTTGAGTGCTTCTGCTTTCCACCCTAGAATGTCCCAAATTTAGTGATGAAAATTTCTCGATGTCCACAGGGAAGATTGGCCAAGACTTCTTTTGAGCTGCCTTTAGCTCTATTCCAATACCGTCTTTTACTATTTGGTGTGCTACTTCCCTACACACTAGTCTCTCCAGAAGGAATTTTGGAAGCACGTGGGGGGGGGATTGAGCACCCATAAACCCTGATGTAGGATAAGCTTTCTTCAATGATCCAGTCTTCTATTTGCTTGAGGTTATTTGAAACTTCTTCAGAAATGCAAGGAGGGTCACAGCTGGATTTTTTTTTTATGCATTGGTATCACCACAAAATGACAAATTTCATAAAATGAACTTTTTGCATTTTCTTCCCACAACTCAGAGTGATATTTGTGAATGGGTTCAAGGATAGTTATGTTTCAACTCCAATTCATCAGGGGGAATGGATTCATAAAAAAAATTGCGTCCATGAGGTATGATGACATGTAGAAGGCCACTGGTTGACCTCGGGCTATTGCATCTCTATAATCCAAAATCGCTTTGGCTATATTATCAGATAAAATCTTGTCCCAGTTGAAACTATATTCTTCTGATGCTTCTTCTAAAAAGGGCACCCATTCTGTGGGGAAGTGTCAGGGATTCTTTTTTTCGAAGAGTCTGCACAACATCATGGTTACATAAACCATGTACTCATTCAAAGAAGCTGTGGCATAAATTCCGTGGGTATCGGCCCTAAATTTTGATGGAAATCTCCACCAACCTTTGATTAAATCGGGGTAAGTTTGGTCTGCATCAGTGCATTCCTTTCTCTGGAATTCCGCTATAAATTCGGCATTATAAATGAAATTAGGATTGGGTGAGAGTTTGTACATAACCTGGATATGTTTAGGTCTGAATGAGCTGATAATGGCCCCTTGATAATTTAAAATGATTCTTGTTGGAATATCAACCTTGTCCAAAGCCCAACTAATCATGTCATTGTACGCCATGAGACGTGGGCGTGTTGCAATTTTGTGAAGTTCTGATTCTGCTATGTCTCGAAGGTGATTCTCAAAGTCGTTAGGGGAATTTTTTATCTCACAGTCCATATTTTGATAAATTTGTCTCCATTATTTAATTGAGTCGATATTATGTGATGTGGTGTTTGATATGACATCTTCCTCTGGGCTGTAACTCTCAGCTGTATCTTCACTCTTCTTGGGTCCCTTCTTTGGTGCCATGACTTTGTATTGGAACAAAAACCTGTCACAGAAGAGAGGTGTGAAATATCGACTATATTATCTTACTTCTGATAGAAAAAGCAAAAATAAGTTTCATAACACAAACCTCTAATTTTATTTTAACTCATTTTATGGTGAAAGTACTGACGCAGCTGTCAAAAATTTAATACCTTTAATGCAGAGAATATTTCTAAGATATGCATTTGTGTCACAGAAATCACGATCTATCTGTTATTAATGTGGTCGTATTTCAACAATTCAAAAATCAACATTCAAAAAATTTCTTTTGATGGAGACTAAAAAGAAAGTACCTAAGAAGTTTAATTACCATTAAATGTATTTTTAAAATGAAGTTAGTTCTCTTTAAATTTTGGTATTGAGTCACGAATTCCTGCTTCGAGGTTTTGGGGATCGCGGTTACATGAGGTATGTCACCACTAAACCCTAAATCCCAAAAATTAAAAGATGGTTAATTAACTCCTTTAGGGTTTTAAATTATCACGATTTGAAGTACTTTATAGAACGTGCTTCTAGACTTTAATAACACTTGATATTTATGTATTTAATTATAACGAAGATATGAAATAATTTCGGGACTTCGGTACTGGCCTTTGGGACTGATAGTGAGGATTATACCTTATGAAAAGTCGAATCCCGAAAGAGAAAAATTTTAGTTTTAAAGGTGAAAATTTTCAAACCTAGCTTCAACACCCACCATGTGGGTCTGTTGAGGATAACTTCTTATTCCCTTAAGAGTGATATATAAGACTCACTACTTTTCTCTTTGAAATTATAGATAGGTTGCCCCCATAGCTTATGTAGGTAATCCTCACTTATGCCTATTATCATAGGTGGTCATGGTGTTTGGTTTCTAACAGATCAAATGTGTACACAACAAACAAATAATTTGACACCATAGCCTTGATGTTCTAAAGATGATATTGAGAACATACTAAATCTCATGCTTGGTACATAAAGTACCCCTTGCACCATGAGAATCCTGCCTAATTCTATCTGTAATGATACTATCCCTATTCCTTGGATTTCCACCATGTTAGAATGCACACCACACTTCACAAACTCTGAATATTGGGCTATGAACTTTTGAAGTGAAATTCTTTAACCTATCATATGACTTGTGGTAGCACTATCTATGTACCATCCTTTCCTTTTCCTATCCTCTGTATCAAAAAATAGAGTGTACTCATCTCGAAACATTCTAGAAAACACTTGAGTAGTGGTAGACAACTACTTCTCTTCTTCCTCTTATTTGTCCTCGATTTATATTGAGGTTGATACCTCCTTCATTTTACCTCTAGTACCATAGCCCTTCTTGGCTTGATAGCACTGATTGGAAAAGTGTCCAAATTCTCCACACACATAGCATTGGACATGTGAGAGGTCTTTCTTTGATCTCCCATTTGTGGATCCTCCTCTAAAGATTGTTCCTCTTCTACCCTTGCTTCCCCTCTTGGAGGTGAGAGTAAGATTCTCCTCCTATTCATACTCATCCACATCTCTACCTCTCATGATATCCTCTTGGAAACAATCATTCCATAACCTATCCCAATCAGGAAGGTTTTCTCTGGATACTACCCCATCAATGAAGGGATCCCACTTCTTTGGGAAGCCTCTTAAGGTAGAATGAACTATCTTAGTTGGGGATAGTCTTGCCCCAAATACAAGGAGTTCATCTATAAGTTGTCTTACTTTGGTAAGGTAGACTGTAACACCTTCCCCTTTAGACATATTTGTGTGTTGGAGCCTCTCTTTGAGATCCATGATTATTCTCTCATGCTTGGCATCAAACAACCCCTTCAGATGTGACCACATTTAATGAGTTGTTTGCTTCTAACCAATGTTTGGTACCAAATGATATTTCACTCCATACAGAAGGATCCTTTGAGCTCTAATTTCAATATATTTCCATATCTTTAGCATCAATCGGGATTGTGGCCAAATTCTAAAAAGTACCCCATATGTTTCTCTCTTGAAGAGAATTCTTCATTATGTACTTCCATTGCACGTAGTTAGAGGCACCATCAAGTATTTCCTCATATTTGAGGTTTGTAGTCATATTTCTACTTAGTTTCAGCTTCTTCAACTCTGAATTTCTCCCTCTTTCTCTAAGCAGATCGACCATGCTCGATCCTCTTCTCCTACTTCAAATTACAGGGTACGAACTCCATTTTAAACTTCTTCTTTCCATGTCTCTGTTAGTACAAATCTTCAACACCTATTTTAGGGATGTCAGAAATCTGGCGCTGATACCATGAAGAGAATAGCTTATAAAGTTAATTATCATTGTTACAAGGAAAATCTCTCTATGGCTAGGGTTAACCACAACGGACAGGTATGAATGCATAAATCAACTCTATCCCATAAACGAGATATATAAACAAATGTGAAAGTGAGATAAGAAAAGAAACTACCTCGTCCATATGTTTGAATATGTTCACATTTGAGCACTTTAACCCAAATCTTTATACCTGCAACAAGTTCTCAACAATCAAGTGAAGCAAGCATATAGTGATAATATAAAAGGTTAGCACATTAGATAGAATAATCCATTAATATACAAAACAAACATTCCCATGGATAATAACTAATATATTTGCAAGATATCAATTGGAAGGGAAGAGAGTATTTCTATTAATAAATGATCAGTAAAATTAAAAATATTACAAACTTCTGTGTCGGCATGGTTCGGAACCGAGAAACCAAATTCCTTCTAGTTGGGCCTCCACCACTTCAATCCTCTAGCAAAGGAAAGCTCATAGAAGGGAGACAATGAGGCTCTCCATCAATAAGGGAAGATTTTGGGCTCTGAACACTATGTTCAGACTTAAAGGACAAAGGGATACAGACTCAATATGAAGTAATTTTCTCCAGAGTAACTTTGCTCTCAAAGTTGAATTCTTTCTCCTTTTCCATAGCTCAGAATTGGCTTCTTTATAGCCTTCATAATGAAAATGAAGGGTCGAGTTAGAACATTTATAGTATATGGAAGGCTAAGGATTAGAGATATCCTATCGTGACATGGAAACCCTACTTTTAATTTTGATTTTCTTGCATGAATCTCGATGTACGCGGGTTGTAGTGGAGCAGTCTATGTATATGCTTGTTGTATAGGGTGAAAGATACATACAAGTGGAAAAAATTGTATTTTTGTCTCTGAATTTATCAATCAGGGAAAGTTAGTATGCATAGGGAAATGGACTAAGTCCCTCTCTGCAACATTTCTTAGGGTGAGGCAAATCTTGCTCTAATAGATGCCCCCTAATGTGTGAGGTCAGAGGAGTATCTGCAGTGGCTGAAATACATTATAAATAACCCAGAAGTGGATTGGTGGGGGACTAGCTGGATGAACTCAGTTTCTCATTACATTCTGCACTGACTTTGCATACAATGCTGCCAAAAATTACACTGCAGATCCATGTGGAAAATATACCAAACAAGTGTTTGTGGCCATGAATAGGCAAATACAAATGTGGTTACATGCCAAAAGCTATCATAGTCACGAACAAGGCCCAATAGAACTAGTCTCAAAAAACCAAGCCGAGGATATCTGTATACCATGGAGTACAATATGATCTCCCATGATCATTGAAGTCATATAGGTATTGGTCCAATGAAAAGGAAACAACAACTCAAGAAAATTGCGGCCACATAGTGATGTCTTCAAGTCTTCTACACAATCCGCTAGAGGTGTAAGTCTACATTATGTGAATAAAGGAGTTGAGGTCAAACATAATGAGACATCGTTTGATTACCGGTCATTGATGTATACCATTAAAAAATGCGAGACAACCTATCGATAATGAAAGTAGGTATTAAGGCACTGAGTACATTCTTACAAGTGTGAATAAAAGAGTTTGTTTCAAACACTTGAAGAATCCATTGATCAGGAGACATTGATGTATTCCCAACTATTGATGATGAGAGAGCTTACCACTGATGACTACAAGCCTCAAGGTACTCATAAGAATCTAGATCCCATTTTCTGAATATATGGGCTGAATTCGATGGAAAGAGACCCACTGAAAGGAGAGAATTAACTATAGGTCGGGCCATAGTAATGATAGGTACCTATGGCAATATGACCATAGAGGTTGCAGGAGTCAAAGAGGTGCCATTAACTATAGTGGGTATGGAAGTCGAAGGGCTCCTATAATTTTGAAGACCAATTTTAGTACTCATTCTTGTAGAATCACAAGTTTGAATGGTGGACATGTGTGTACCATGTATAATGACTCTACGCCTTTTAGAAGGCAAGGAAATGAAATCCGGTGGTAACTGTAACAAACGAAGAGACCGATGGGGAGGCTGGTTTGACTCCACGATGAATTAAGACTCTAAAGATAAAAAATATATCCTAAGGCAACTAGTAAGAAAAGAGCATACTAAAAGTCAAACAACCAATATGCATGCAAACGGGGTAAAGTGGTTGAGTGGCCTCCCTCCCTAAAGAAGGTATGTCTCACCCAAGAGGGGCCTAAGACTCTCTGTTAAATATCAGAGGTAACATAATCAGTTATAATGGCCCTCATGGGCTTAACAACCAGTCAATCAAATCCCTCCAGAGAGGTAATCCTCCATAAAGGCTATGTGTTGTCCGACCCTTATCTGACCCATGGTACCTGCAGAATAATCCCTGCAAGTAACCTATGAGACACATAAGTCAAGCAACTAATAAACCACTATATAATCGATGCACAGATGAGAATTCATAAGTCAGATCCACCATATGGGTAGGGTAGCAAAGCCCAAAACCTTGAAAGAACCACCTCTCACGGAGGTAAAGGCACTAACAAGATCCCCAGATACTAATAGATCCCCAGAAATATCTCTGATTCTAGGAAGGTATCGGGGGATATCCCTTCAACCAACTTCACACGAACTTGTGATTAACTCCGGTGTGAACGGAGCCTCCTGATCTTACCATTTATACAATCAATTTATCCACTCCCTAACTCAGACACATATTTTGATTTAATTGCCTTGGAGAAGTTTACTCACAAAATCCTATTCCAAGGCACTAAATCCTAGGATAGTTTGTGCACCCTAGAAAATAAAATCGTTACTAATAAATTTTGAATTATAGCGTTGATTTTATGGTCGTGATTACTCAAAATGGTATGGTAATAAAACTCATGGTTTTATGACTTTGCAAGAAAAGTAAATATGAAAGTAATGCAAAGTCTTAACTTTAACTTTTGATGAATGATATGCTCCTAAAAAAAGATGCAATTTTCAAATTCAAATATGCAATTTAGAAGTAAAAATGCAATCTTTCACTATATGCACTAAGCTAATGATAGAGATTCAAAGACAAAAATGCCAAGAAATGCAAAATGCCTATTTTTTTTGTATTTTCAATATATCAAAACTGAAATTGCATGGACTAAAAAGTAACTTGATATATAGCCCTGCTTTGTATAAAAAAGAGACAAATCAAGCAGGATATCAAGATATGAAACACCTAGCCCAATGTACAAGGACAATAAAAATGAAAATATGAAGAGAAAGACTTTGCCCAGAAATTCAACCAAAAGAGGGTTTCATGTCATCCCACAGGCACTCAACATGGACTACAGAGACCTAAGAAGGCTCATCAAGCATCAAATCCCACCCAGCAAACACTAGATCAAGAAAATAGGAAAGGAAAAGAGGTGTACACAACTATTTGGGAAAACAGAGCGTATATACATAGCTTGCAGTGAGACAACACACATGTATACACGACTGTCAAGGAAAAAGGCCTGTATATGCTTTAAAACAAGGCCAGGTAAGGGAGGAAGGCTGAAAACTCAGACCCAGAGTGAATAGAAGATATCAAGCAATGTTATGAAAAGAACCACAATAGAAATGAGAGAAATCTAAAGATAAAAGTACTTCAAACCCTAAGAAAGAAGATTCATCCTCAGTATGGTGGCCAATTTTGTTACGAGTAAAATCTCTCTATGGCTGGGGTGAACCACAACAGATAGGTATGACTACAAAAATCAACTCTATCCCATAAACGAGCGATATAAACAAATGTGCAAGCGAGATAAGAAAATGACCTACCTTGTACAGATGTTTGAAGATGTCCTTAGTTGAGCACTTTAACCCAAATCTTTATACTTGCAACAAGTTCTGAACAAACAAGAGAAGCACACATATTGTGATAATATAAAAGGTTAGCACAATATATAGCATAATCCATTAATATACAAAACAAACATGCCCATGGATAATAACTCATATATTTTCAAGATATCAATTGGAAGAGAAAAGAGTATTTCTATTAATAAATGATCAGTAGAAGTGAAAATATTGCAGACTTCCATGTTAGCATGGTTCGGAACTGAGAAACCAAGTTCCTTCCAGTTCGGCCTCCACCACTTCAATCCTCCACCAAAGGAAAGCTCATAGAAGGGAGTGTTAAGAACCAAACATCAATATAGCATGGAAAAACCTCAGGAAAAGTACTCAACGCCTTGAAACTGAGATAATTTCAGATAATAAGCCTCTTCGAGGGGGCAACCTCCTT
>JZKD02S1858417.1:0-13874 GCA_000966675.3 Picea glauca
ACGTATGTTTTCTACTCAACCATGAGATCATACCTAATCCCAAACGAAAGCAACATCTTGATGTGCTTTTCATGTCCACTGCACTCCCCGCCCAGTCAGAGTCTGTATAACCATCCAACTTTACTTCACCGTCCGAGACATATCTGATTCCATATCCAACCATACCATGCATGTACCTCAATACATGTTTTTTTTCTACCAAATGTACATGTATAGGTTTAACCATGTACTGACTCAATGTGTTTACTACATAGCATATATCCGGTCTGGTGTTAACCAAGTACATCAAGGATCCAATCAACTGTCCGTACATTGTGGGATCAACCAAATCTGAAGAAGAATCACTCAAGCGCTTCAGATTCGTAACCATAGGTGTGTTGATGGACTTACATTCCATCATTCTGAATCTCTACAAGACCTCAACTGTATACTTTCCTTGGCTGAGGAATATCTCATCTAGTCTTTGCCACACTTCTAATCCCAAGAAATAGTGCATCAACCCTAGATCCTTCATTTCGAACTCTGAAGTGAGCTCCCTCTTGCACCCATCTATGAGCTTCTCATCCCCTATAAGAAACATGTCATACACATATAGTACCAATATCAAGGGGTAATCATCTTCAACCTTGTAGTAAAGGTTGGGATCTACATTACTCTTGGTAAACCCCAAGCTCATCGAATAGTTGTCTATTATGGCATACCATGCCCTGGGTGCTTGCTTAATCCTGAACAAATATTTATGATATTTACAAACATGGGACTCCTTCCCATAGATCACAAAACCTTGTGGTTGCTCTATGTACACTTCTTCTTCAATTACACCATTCAATAAAGAAATCTTTACATCCATTTGGTGTAATTTCCAACCCATAACATAAGCAATAGATCTAATAGAAGTGTACCTGGCTACTGGAGCAAATTTCTTGTCATAATACTCTCCCTCTTTTTGGGAGAATCCTCTAGCCACAAATATAGCTATGTACTTCTCTATGTTACCATCTGCAACATGCTTGATCTTGTAGATCCACTTGGAAGTCACTACTGACTTCCCTTATGGTCTCGAAACTACTTCCCACACATCATTCTTCATGATGGATTGATACTCTTCCATCACAACATCCTTCCACACTTGTTTCTTTGCAAATTCCTCATAAGTGGAAGGTTTTGAATAAATGATATTATTCATCAACACTGCATAGTTGGAAAACTTGTGTGGTCTCTTTCTCTCTCTCAAACTTGACTCCCTATGAGTTTGTATAATATTTGGAGCCATTTTCTCCCTCTGAATATGTTGACTTCCTTTGAAGTTTGATCTCCTATGAACTGTCTTGGGAGGCTTCTCCTCCCTACTGGATCTTGAGGGCTGACTCCCTTTGAAATCTAGCTCCTTCTGAGATGGTACTTGGTGGGGTCATTTGCCTCACCACTGGTGGAGCCATCTCCTCCTCATAACTAGAGGGTTTTGGAATCAATGATGTGACTGATCGATGTCATATAACTCGAGAACCTCAGAGGTTGTTTTCTCTCCCTAAAAGTGTCACTGAGAGTTGCATTCCTCTCTACATCCTGCAAGGTATCACGAATCCATGTTGGCCTCTTCCTGGTCACTACAATATCTCTAGGTAGATCCATTGGCCCTTCTGGATCTATTGACTCTTCCTGATTATCTGAAGAGTGAACAACTAAATTAGAGGGATCTATACAGTCATCCTTCAGAGCCTTCTACTTTTCACAATCAATCCCCATATGAGACACTCAGTATCCCGTAAAAGTACCCTTCTTTCCAAAAGGTTCTAACTTTTCCCTCTTCTACTTTGGTACATGGATGTATATTGTCATGTATACAACTTATTCTCTAGATATTCTGCTCCATGTCTCAACTAAAGATCATTTAATATATTGCCTCTTGCAATCGTCACTATAGCTCCCTCTCAAGGTTATCACTTGTGGCCTTCCTAGAACAAGAACAAGAACAAGTTCAACTGTCACTGCAGCTCTTTCTCGTAGCTATCATCTGTGACCTACCTAGAACAAGAACAAGAACAAGAACAAGAACATATCCATGGTAACCTCCATGGAATTTAGAAGGTAACCTTCCCGGGACAAAGACAACAACCAAGAACATCTCCTAGAATAGATAAATTTCATCATGTAAATGAGTGCATCATTAGTATTAGACAATGATAATTTACATAATGATCATTGTACCAACAATACTCAAGTGTTACTAAACATTTGATAACAAAAGTACTTAGCATTAATAGAACTCTAAAGACTCTTGTCCCATTTACACCATTTCCTTAAGATGCAACAATATAAAATATCAAACCTGATATGTAAACCTGGAGTCTTGTTATTTTTGTTTCATTTGATTTCAAGATGTTATATATTGTAGGAGACATCATCACTGTTGCCTCCAACTCTTGAGCTTCCTCTGAGTACACTAGATATAGGATCCCTTTGTCACTGCTTGGACAAATGTCCCTTTTCCAAGTGTACATCTCCTGCAAACACCCTCATGATATAACTTATATACAAGTGCATACCTATGAAATTTATAGCACCATCCAACTTGTCTTCTAATCTCAAGGTTTGCGCCACTAGAAAATGGCAACTGTAACTAGTAATTGGAAGTTCTGCAATTGTAAAATTGCAATTTCAATTGCCACTATAACTGAGAACTGCAACTGTAACTGGAAAATGCAACTGTAATTGGCAATTGCAACTGCAACTGGAAACTACAATTGTAGTGAGAAATTTCAACTTTCACCAAGTTGTAATATGAGACCACCAGGAGGTGTGCTAGGCTAGGGCAAGTTTATCTATGGAAAAATTAATCTCAGCTTCCTCCAATAAATTACTCAACGAGCTTGAAAAAAAACTATGCAATGACAAATTTCATGTGCAACGAAAAATCTCAACAATGTGGCCTTCCATTTTTCTCATGATTTTCCTTCCAGTGATTAGATTGTTTTGAAGGTAACTTGCTCTGATACCATGTTATATTTTCTTAAATTTTCATTAGCAATAGATTTACTAGAGTATTTTGATCTTCATTTAACATTCAATAACCATATACTGAAAATATAAGCAGGTTGTAGAAGAAGATATACAAGCACAAGAAGACACAAATATTTATCCTAGGAAAGCCTCAAACCCGAGGAAAAAACCCAACCAGCTTTTCTTAGAGAAAATCTTTCTGATAATACAATACAACCATGAACAAACTCTATTAACAAGAGAAAAACCAACAATAAAGAAACCCTAATAACAAGTACTTATATCTTCGTCTTGTCAAACCCTAGCGAGTGTAGACAACTGAATCACCTCACAACCCTAGTGCAACTCCTCTAGAGGTAGCGCACAAGAGAAACCACCAAGAACACCAGCTACAAGATCTCCTAGGTTTACCTCATACTTGTGACTCTTTTTCCTTCTTAGATGATATGATGATATGAGTGAGTGTAAATGAGAAAAGGCATCACCTTTATTTATACTAGTTCAGTCACTTTCCTGGGGCCGACTTCTTTTCCTGGAAATTCTATTTTTCCTTTATTATTTTTCCAGTGGGACCGACTTCTCTTCTAGGGTATTCAATATTACTTTATTGTTTTCCTGTGGGCTGACTTCTCTTCCTCGAAATTATATTTCCACTTTATTATTTTCCTTTGGGCCAACTTCTCTTCGGAGGTGTTCTTCAACTATTCAATGGTCTTCCTTTGACTTCTTGGAATCTTCCTCTCTAAGAAAATTTGTCGAGGAGGAAATATCTCCTGCTGGTACAAATAAATCAATAGACTTAACCCCTCAAATTTGGAGATCCAGCCATTTTTCACCAAATTTCAGGAAAAATTAAACAAAAAATCTCCAGAAAAAGCCACGTTTAGACTATAGCCTTTGGGTAATACTTTTGCAGCTCCACATAATGATAACAATTTGTTTACAATAACTTCAGTATAGTTTTCAATGGCTGAAATAGTTTGCAGAACCGGCCTACCAGATGGACCTATCCAAAGAATTATGGTCACATTACTTATTGAACGGATAGGTATAATGGTCCTGCAAAGAGGCCCCTTCTACCAAGATATTACAAAAGTTAATTCTGTATTAAAATATGCCATGAGGTTTCTACAAATCCACCTTGATTTCGATCATAATTGCATCATAATTGGACTGGAAAAGAGACCACTTTGATACGTAAGTAGATAGTAATATGGAATGTGAGCATCTCAACATGCTAACCAAGGCCTACTAACCAGGGACCCCACTTACAGTCAAGTTGCTTCCAACGCTTGAATACAAAGGATACTATTGACGTCGAGTCAAGTGCTTTCGAGCTGTGGAGTATCAATGACTCTCTCTCTCTCGATGTGACATAAAGTTGCTTTGAGTTAAAGAAGTGTGAATCATACCAAGAAAAAAAAGTAACAGTTGTTTTCAATGCAAAGTGATGGTGAGCAATATCCATCCTGCTACGCAACATTGAATGTTGTGGCAAGTGGAATATAGGTGGTCATATTTGAAAGCAATCCATATTCGATGACCTATAATCCACCTACCGCGACATTCAATGTTGTGTATAAGGTTGAATATTGGCCGCCCAAAGTGATGTTGCTGTGACCATTAAAAAAACAAAGCATTAAGGTAGGTCTTGGAAATATTGAGATTCTATGAACAAACAACATGGGACCATTTTGAATGACAAATACATTCATTGCACCACACCGAAAATCAAGTTTTTTTCCACCTGTTTAGCACTAGTGACTCTACACGACACTGTTTAAACGACGTAGAGACAAGAGGATGAAATATGGTTTGGGTAACAACATGTATTTTAGGGTTTGACGTTTTGGTCCTTTTCCGAGGATGTTTTTTTTGGTTTAATGTTACCCAAATTTTCGGTAGAAATTATTGGATCTATAGATTTAAATGGTTAATTATGTATAATTCAAGTGCTCCAGGTGTTTTCCAACACGTTGAATCCATTTTTGTATTCATAAATGCAATTTAAACAACATAAAATTGTGATTTTGTGTAGATTTACGTCGTCGGATTCCAACAAAAAGGACCAAAACGTAGAACAGTTAGACAACGTCGTCACAAAAAGAATCACTTTAGGTACCATGTACTTTTAGATATATTGGTAAATAGAGATTGATGGTTGTATTAGGTTTAGAGGTGAAATAGAGATTGATGGTTGTATTAGGTTTAGAGCTGAAATTGTTAGTTCTTTGCAAGGATAGAATCTCACTATGATGTATTCATTAATCATAAGTATACGAATCAAGTCATCAATCAATCCTTCACTAAGGACATTCTATCATTAGGTTAAATACATTCTAGGTGAAAACCATTGAATTGACATAGTGAACCTACCCCTCCACCCCTCCATTATTTTCAGACAGATATGAATATCTTATAGGGATTGATTGGGTTGTAGATATTCAGATTAAATCAGCTTAAGATGTTTGAGAAGATTCAAATTAAAAGGGCCCATAAGATTGCTAATATGGAATTATTTACAAATTACAAATACAATGATGTTATTATGTCTTTTTTTGTCATTAAACAACACCTTCATTCAAGGGAAAACAAACACATATTCAAAGAGTTGAGCTTAAAGTTGGCTAGAACATTGATTACACAGATGAGGAGAGTGATCAAGGGTCTCTCTAGTTTGTAGTTTAAACTTGGCATAAAGCTTGATGGTTTTGTACAAGAGGATATATGGATGGTAGTGGAGTCTACCTCTACATGGAGAATGAACAAAACATTGGTTAATACCATGGACAAGAAAAATAAGAAGTTCAAGAATCCTTGAAATAAGAAAAACCCAAGCTCAAATATTAATAAAATCAGTGTGATGAATCTTTCAAGACATACTTTGGATGACACCTCACTAAGGGAACTAGAAATATGTTTTAATTTTGTTGTTACAAGTGGGTTAGCAAGTGCAGGGGGTTTTCCTTAACCCATAGGAAAAACTGTGAACTAACCTACACTTGGGTTTAGGTGAATCCACAAATAATCAAGAAGAATCCTTGGCCTTACACCAAGGATTGAACATCATAAAATCAAAGGATATTAGATCTCTTATAGTCATTAGGGTTTTACTCTTTAGTTATTATTCAAAAAATGTGAAACTTGAACCCCTAGCATACTACAAGTCTCTCTAGACTAATCTTCAGAATTCAAGGGCTAGTTAGGAGTTTTGTCTCTATTGAGATCTATCGGGTCTTGATCCGGATTTTATGAGCATAAAGAAATGAATACAAATTATTAAAATATGCTTAACACAGAATAACAGAGATACAGTAAAACTTGTCTTCTATTCAATAAGGAAATAAGTTGAAACTGTAAAATGCAGTGGAAAACAAGCTTTATGGAATGGTGGTGGCTTATCTCTGGGAAGAGATGTGATGGTTGCGCTCATTCACAAGAAGATCATTACAATGAGGATCTGAAGGAATTTTTACAATAAACAGAAATTTGAAAAACCCTAGACATCCAAAACCTAACCCTAGGAGATGAAGCACCAAAAGTCACGTGGGCCCCGTTTGGGTAAGTTAGTACATCAACTTCCCGGGGTCGTAACTTTTGCATACGATCTCTGTTTTAGGCACACGATATCCCATTGGAAAGGTATCGTCGAGGAGATTAATTTATGGGGCTCAATTAGAGGGTTTTTCTATAATTGAGAAGTTATATCCCGAAAAACATTCATTTAGTCCCTCAAAATGGCCCCGGAAGTTAAAAACTACTAAAAATAGTAAATTTCCAAAATTGCAAGAAAATTGTTTTGCGTGAGTTGGAAAAGGTGGGTGGCCACCAATATCCACCTGGATTAATCCTCCATCCTTATGAAGAAATGGTCTCCATTGTGTTGAGTCCCACCATCATATGAGAAAATTTATGTTGAATTTGGCCCCAGGTGAGCCACTTGCCTTGGTGTAGGAGTTGCCCTGCTTTGACGAATCGATAAAGCTAGATCCTTTGTTGTCGAGTGCCCTTGATATGTGTGTCCACAATATGATCACTAGATGCATGTTGCATGCATTCAGGGTTGATATTTTTTGGTTTCAACTGCTCTGCTATCTCTGAGGTGTCCAATAATGGTGGGAAATATGGCCAAAGGAGAGCCACATTGAAGACTGGGTGCAGGCCAAGGAAAGGGGGAATGTTGAGCTCAAAAGAATTGTCACCCACAACCTTGGTGATGGTGTAAGACGCATAACAGAGTGGGAGAATCTTCCAATAGGGCATTGTAAGGCGTTCTTTCTGCAAGTGCAACCAAACTTTGTCTCCGACCTGAAACTTATGTGGCACTTGATGTTGATGATGGCATTGCTTGTGCTTGGCATTATACTTTTGTAGAATATCCTGAACTTGTTGGAGGATGTGCTGGATCCGCTCAATGAACCGGGTGGCTTTGTCAACTTCTGGTGGATCAGAGGATGAGTCAGTTGAGGTGGTCACCAGGGGTAGTGCAACATCCATGCGGCCCAATGGTTGGAATCCTAACCCCACCTGAAAGGGGTTGTGGCCAGTTGAGCTATGCAGGGCTCGGTTGTAGCTATGTTGGACATAGGGAAGACTCTCATCCCATGTGTGGGGGTGTTTTAAATAGTACATGCATAGGATATGTATGGTCATCCGATTGACGACCTCAGTTTGGCCATCTGTCTGGGGGTGGAAGGCACTGGATTTCATGAGCTTCGTATCTAGCAGTGACTAGAGGCTCGACCAGAATGTGCTGAGGAACCGACTATCACGGTCTGAGATAATGGTTTGTGGGATCCAAAAATGTACCCATACTCATTCAAAGAATAACTTGGCAGTGGCTTCTACTGTGATGTTCTTCTTGTAGGCGGCTAGAATCGCCATCTTAGAAAAGCGATCAACAACCACAAAAACACAGTCATTTCCCCTCTTGGTGGACGGGAGGCCTGACATGTAGTCCATTGAGATGGATTTCCATAGCCTATCAAGAGTATCAAGAGGGGTGTACAGGCCATGTTTCTTAGTGGTCGGTTTGTCAATAGAATAGGCAATGCAGGACCTGATATACTTGTCGACATCCTGTCGAAGTTTCGACTAGCAGAAATGTTTCTGCAACACTGCCACTATCTTTTTTACGCCAAAGTGTCCTTCCACCCGACTGTAGTGAGCTTCCCAAATCATCTTTGCATGCTCGCTTGATGGAATACAGAGATGGCCCAGACAACACAACAACCCATCTTGAAGATGGAAATTAGCAACCACTGAGTTAGTGCCCAACATTTGGTAGGTGGTGGAGAAATCAGGGTCTGTCTTGTAGAGGTGGGGCCATCCGGAGGTCTCATGGCCGAAAGAGTATAGAACCATGGTGAGTGTCATGAATGGAGGTCGACTGAGGAAATCAAAAACTCGGTTCGCACCTCATTTTTTATACTTGATTTTGAGGCAGAACTGTTCTAAGTATGTGGACCACTTCTGATGGTGATCATTCTGCAATTTTCCTTGGGTCTACATGAACTATAGGGGCTTGTGATTAGTGTGGATGACTGTCTTCTTCCAAAGAATGTAATGTCTCCACTGGCAGCAGGCTTGCACAATGGAGTACATTTCTTTGTCATAAGTAGGGTACTTACGGACAACATCTGATAATGTCTCACTATGATATGAGACGGGGTGTCCGTGTTGAGTGAGAACGATGCCTACGACATAGTTTGAAGAATCTATCTCGATCTAAAAGGGATGTTGAAAGTCCAGTAATGAAAGTAATAGGGATGAGAACAAATGCTTCTTCAATTCATCGAAGACTTTTTGTTGGGACAATCCTTACACAAATTTCTCCTTATTGCCACCCCTGGTTACTTGGTTGAGGGCCCATGCGATATGAGAGAATCCCAACACGAACTTGCGATAGAAATTGGCAAGGCCCAAGAAGCTCCGAAGTTCAGTGAGTGTGGTTGCGGCTGGCCAGTCACAAATGACCTAGATCTTGGCTAGATCCACACACACACCATGTCGATAAACGATGTAGCCTAAGTAATGGACCATGTCCATGCCGAAGGAAATTTTTTCCAAGTTTGCATATAGTTTGTGCTGCCGCAGGGTGTGTAGAACCTGTTGAATATGTTGCAAGTGTTCCACCCAAGTATTGATGTAGATGAGGATGTCATCGAGATACACCTCTGAAAAGGTATTGGTGAAAGGTCGTAGGATATCATCCATCATCCTCATAAAAATTGTTGGAGCATTTGTCAAACCAAAGTGCATGACCAGCCATTCAAAAAGACCTTCTTTTGACTTGAAGGAAGTCTTCCATACATATGTCTATTCTATTAGGACCTGGTGGTAGATAGAGTTCATATCAATCTTACTAAATTATTTGGCCCCCGTGAGATGATCAAGGAGGTTGTCGATTCGAGGAATCAGGTACCGATTTCAGAATGTGATTTTATCCAGGGCCCAATAATCAATGCAAAGTCGCCAGGTCCCATCTTTCTTCTGCACAAGCACGATTAGGCTCCCACAAGGCGATGAGATAGGATGTATGTGCCCCTTGTGGAAAAGTTCTTGGATCTTCCTCTTGATCTCCTCATTTTCTAACAGAGAGCAACGATAGACTGGCCCATTGGGTAGTGGTGTGACCAGGGTCAGATCGATGGGATGCTTGACCTGGCAGTGCAGAGGTACCCCGATAGGAGAGGAAAAGATATCTGAGTGTTCTTCCATGACCTTATCCAATTGCTTCTATTGTGTGGAGAGATCAATCGCAGAGTCCCTAGATGTGCCTAAGATCTTTTTCTCACTCTCAGAGAGAATCACAAAGAAGACAAATTTCTCGGTCTGAGATATGACCTTCCTGCATGTCTTGAAAGAGATCAAGGAAATAACACTAGGAGGGACTGCCTCGGGTATCCTTTACAATTTCCTGTTCAAAGTAATAATAACACTACGAGGCCTAGATTCATATACAACATGATGTTTCCATAAATAAGGTTGGCCCAAAATAACATTACAAACTTCGAGAGGGGAAACATTACACAATACCTCGTCTATGAAGGGCTTGATGTTGTATGACAGTCAACACTGTTGGCTGATGCAGAGATCGCTTCCTTGGTGGAGCCATCAAATGGTGTAGGGTTGTGGGTGGGGCATTGTCGGTAGGGCCAACCGCTTGATGACCTCTGCTGATATGAGGTTCTTCTGGCTACCGCTATCAATGATGAAGTGCATCGAGGTGCCTTTTACCCACATATGTGAATGGAATAAGAGCTCGCCTTCTTCTGGCTCATTTGGTTCACCAGGACGGAGCTTGGTGGTAGCAATGGTGGCACTGCATTCCACGTCAATGATTCGTCTTCCCCTTTCTGGTTATGACTCAGAGTCTGAACCCACATCTAATTCAGAGTCTTTCACTTCATCCACCAACAACTGCTTTTAGTGACAGTCATCATTTTTATGCCAAGGGCTCTTATGGAAGTTGCACCACTTCCCGGTATCTTTCTTTGTCTTTATGGTGTTCTTCTTTGCTTACGGCTTGGACTGGTTGTCCTGATACTATCCATATTTTCTCTGTCCTTTGTTCTATGGGTTGGGGCTGCCCCTTCCTAGATTTTGTTGTGAGGGGTTCCCAGGCCCAAATTGTCGCATCTTTTGTTTGATCTTCTACTCAATTTTGACGACATATCGGTAGGCTGCGCCCAAGGAACAAATGTATAGAAATTCCATTTTGGTCTGGATGTATCTATGCAGAGCACCGTGATACTTGAGCACTAGATATCACTCTAAATATTTGATACCTAGCTTGGTGCGCAAGGTATGGAAGATATTTGTGAACTCTAGCACTGCTTGGTCTCTTTATTGCCACAGTGTAGTACATTTGGTATACAAGTCATCATAACTTCCGACAGGTTAGTATTTTTCCATAATAGCATCCCTGAAGGATTCCCAGGTGGTCGCAAATGTAAATAATGAGGGTTCCTATGTTTCCTTTTGCTCACAAAAATTTTCCCACCAATCTTTGACATGGGGAACGACTTTGAGGAGTGGAAAAGTAATCTTTTCTCTATTTGAAAAGTTATGGACAGAAAAATACTCTTCTAGTAGATTCAACCACTTTTCTACAGTATCTGCATCTATCTGACCTTCAAATATAGGAATATGAAGTTGATTTGTACCTTGAAGGGGGTGGCGCCTCCGCTCGAGGAAGATGTGTCTCTTGTTGGTAGTCATGGAAGGATTTGTGTGAAACTATCCATCATCTTGTTCCTCTGTTGCGTGAGGGCTTCCTCAAGAAACATTTTGAAAGGATATCATGTCCCATCATATTTTTTTTCTTCTTCCATGAGAGGTTGCTTGGGTGTGCGAGATATTTTTTCCTCAAGAGAAACAAGCTCGAGATCCAATTCTTTGTACCCTGACCTCATTGGGGACATGCATTAAGACAACAAGGAGTAGACTGCTATGATACCATTGATCCATATTTTATGAACATAACAAAATGAATACAAATTATTAAAATATGCTTAACACAGAATAACAGAGATACCGTAAAACCGATTTTCTATTCAATAAGGAAATAAGCTGAAACTGTAAAATGCAATGAAAAACAAGCTTGCTAGAATGGTGGCGGCTTATCTCTGAGAAGAGATGTGATGACTGCGCTCATTCGCAAGAATATGATTATAGTGAGGCTCTGAAGGACTTTTTACAATAAACAGGAATTTCAAAAATCCTAGACATCCAAAAACCTAACCCTAGGAGATGAAGCGCCAAAAGTCATGTGGGCCCCATTTGGGTAAGTTAGTACATCAACTTCCCGGGGTCATAACTTTTGCATATGATCTTTGTTTTAGGTGCATGATAGCCCATTGGAAAGGTATATTTGAGGATATTCATTTAGTGGGCTCAATCAAAGCCTTTGAATATCATTGATAAGCTTGATCCTGAAAAACCTTCATTTAGGCCCTCAAAATGGCCCCGAAAGTTAAAAACTGCTAAAAATAGGAAATTGCCAAAATTGCCAGAAAATTGTTTTGAGCGAGTTGGAAAAGGTGGTGGCCACCGATATCCACTTGGATCAGGTCCTTATATATCTCAACATCCAAGCAGACTAAATGGAAAATGAAGGATTTTGATTGAATCAAGGAATGTTAAGCCAAAATGGGGGGGGGCTCCTACATTAGCTTTCATCGCATGAAATTGTTCAAATCAAACATTAGAATTGGCATGTAGTTTGGATTGAAGAACGAGTGGTGCATCTCTATAAATCAGATGAGATGGGTTATAAAAACATCCCCTCCTCCCGTACTGTCTATTCATACCATCAAGCTCGATCAAGTGAGTGATTTAAAGCTTGATAAGATCAGTTTACTCAACAAATGTGGGATTTTGTTCATTCTCAAACTTTAGTGGAGTTATATTGCATTTATCCTAGTAATATCTCCATTTACTCCAACATTCATTTGTTACGTATTAGTGTTATGTGTCTAGCATATCCTCTATAGTGGGTTTTGGCTTGTATTGTCTCAATTTCAGTGGGGGGTCTCCAATCAATATTTTTTGTGGATCTAGTCTAGTGAACTTAAATCCCTCTATCATGGAGGGGTATCATCACATCAATCACTATGATCCTTGTGAAATTATAAATATCCATTTTAATGTCCCCTTCCATGTGATATTGACCATGGGAGACTTAGTAGCCTAGTTGTTCCCCCTAGGCTATAGTCTCACTAAGAAAAAGGGGACTAAGAGGGAGAAAAGGGTCCACCAAATAATTAAAGTTAATTTCATAAAGTCACTTTACCTTTTTATTTTTTAATCTTTGTCACCTTATGAAATTAACTTTAATTATTTGGTGACCCATTTTCTCCCTATTAGTCCCTTTTTTCTTAGTGAGACTATAGCCTAGGGGAAAAACTAGGCTACTAATTCTCCCATGGTCAATATCACATGGAAGGGTTGTTGGATTAATGAGAGGGGGGGTGAATCAGTAATAGAGAAATTTAATCCTTTTTAACCATATAATTCAAGTGTTATATCAATGTAGCATTATCATCCAATAACTGCAGAGCAAATAAGCAATGAACAAATGAACAATCATACACATACACAGTACACCATTGTTTTATGTGGAAACCCAAAGCGGGAGAAAACCACGAGATGTTTTTTCTTATATGTCTTGAAGAATTACATTCATTAGGAGAACCAACTTCCTTTTTTTTCCAGCTGCAACTGGAAGGAGGCTCCAACCCCCTAGTTTCTCAGGATACGACCTGGGGGAAGCTCCAACTCCCCAATTATCTGGCTACAACCAGAAGGAGGCTACAACCCCTTATGTTCTCTGGCTATAACTAGAAGGTGTTTACAACCACCTGTCCTTACCTCGTTCAACTACCCGGACGTATAAGTAGAATGAAGGAACCATTGTCACACTATCACTGTGAGATATACTGCTGTAAACCTGTACCAATCAGCCTATAATCAACCTGTAACATAAACAAGTGCATCAACCATGCACCAACCTGTACCTCAACTTGTAATCAACCTATACCATAAACAAGTGCATCAACCATGCACCAACCTGTACAAAACCTGTACCGTGAACAAGTGCATCAACCATGCACCAAACATGTACAAAACCTGTACCATGAACAAGTGCATCAACCATGCACCAAACCTGTACAAATAACCTGTCACAAAAACTTGTCCAAACAAACTATCACAACAATCTGTCTCATCAATCTTATCAACCAAATCATATCTACTCACCAAGATCAATCATCAAGACAACTCTCAAATATGTGCATCAACCAACCATAACACAACAACTCATAATCATCACCAAGATCAATATGTGCTTCTAATAATATACCAATACAAGT
>JZKD02S1858428.1:0-20307 GCA_000966675.3 Picea glauca
CAACTGCCTATTCACTACGAGACAGGTACTGAACTCTTGACCTCCCTTCATCAAACTGACTCTGTGCATATCTTTGACCATATTCCTGAGTGGAGGCGACGACGAAGGATTATCAAGGCAGTCATTCCTGACATACTATTTTCATAATGGTTTAATAAATCACTGTTACCCCCGATCGCTCGCGATGTCACTATGGGTGGTGTGGTCACTGAAGAACAAGCCATCGCTCGAGCTCAGTACTTAGATTTGGTTTATTCACAATCTGGTACTTTGTATGATTTTCTTCCAAATGTTGCTCTGGCTAATATCGATCCATCTAAACCGTCATCCTCATCTCATGTAGATGGTGTTATCGGTTTCATCAAAACTCAATCTACTTCCCAATCTCTCACACTCTCCTCTACCTCTCCCCAAACTCAGATCTCTTAGGTGAATGCAATTCAGTCTGCCCCTTCATAACAATCTAGAGGTAATAAGAAGACAAAGAATAAATCAAAAAATAACAATGAACAACCAAAAAATCAATCTCAAACGCCTGCTACCGAAAAGAAAACACAAAGAAAACTGAAATTCTCGTGTATCATTTGTGGTGATGATCACTACACTGAAGACTGTCCACTTCACAATGAAGTGGCCAAAATTTTCCAAGGAAAGTCACTACCCACTGTGCTTACTGAACCTTTTCCACAGCAGCAATCCATGGTTTCTCAAACCCCCTCTCCTGGGGGCAGTTCTAGTGATATTCATGATGAGGCTTCGTCGAGTGCACATATTTATATGTTTAATGGGATCAATTTGACCACTCTCTCTAAGACATATGACACACCAGGTAATCCTAAAAAAGGAAAAGACACTAACAGTACTGGTAATTTACCAAATCCATCATCATCCTCTATTAGTCTTCCATTGGTTAATCCTCTGTATGGACCACTTCAGATTGAAAAACCCATGTTTGACTCTATCTTACACCCTCCTAAGAGCACTATACGTAAATCTACCTTTAATCCTAGTTCGCACGCCCCACAGAACTACAACATTGTTGAAGATTTGCCTCAAGCACCGTGTGTTATGTCTGCGTTAGAAGTTCTACAGAACTACCCCAGTCAACATAGAACGCTCTTGGCCACTCTTGGCATTGTTGATCTTGAGTTGTCCAACCATATCATGTTTAACCTGGACAATTATGCGTCTCTACTCTCCCACCAACTTTCTTTCCAAGTTGATGTTGTTGTTCAAAACCAACAAATACACCGAACTATTTTGTATGAGGGAGCCTCGACATGTGTCATGTCTTTGGTGTGTTCGAAAGGTTTAAAATCACCAACACTCAATAAATACCCAATGATGTTACGCTCCTTTGATGGGCAATTTTTTCATCCCCATGGGATTTTACAGTCCCTGCCCATCCAATTGGGTGAAAAAACTGTTACTGTTGATGTCGAGGTGGTCGATGCTCCCCTCGATTACAACGTGTTACTTGGAAGAAGTTGGTTTTATGCTATGACTTTTGTTTCCTCGTCAGTTTTTCAATGTGTCCAATTTCCTCATTAGGGAAAAATTGTCACTGTTGATCAGTTGGATGTATGCACGACCGATGCTCGCACTCCCGCTACCAACAATATTCCTTTCTTGGGAGACCATAAGATCATGTATGAAAGCATTGGTGTTGGCTTACTGAAACATTCTAGCCTCATGGGTACCTTCCCTACACCACTTCCATAGACTACACATCATATTGCCACCCTCAATATGATTTTGACCATGGCTTATCAATCTTTGGAATCATCTGACCCTTGGATTGTACCTTGTCCATTGGAATTCGATGCACTAGGTGACACCGTGCCACTTAGTCCATCCAAAACATCATACGTTTCTATCCAATCCGCTTCTCCCTCGTCATATAACCAACATCTATTGGCACCTGACAATTCCTCGATGCAATCATGGTTGAGTTCCTTGTCATCTACAATCGACTGCATTTCCCCAATTTTTCCTTCTGATGAATCTATTCCAGAAATGTTTCACATTGACAAGTTACCTCAGGATAATAACCGTCACCGATCCTCTTTTCTCCCCCCTCGTGAAAAAATTTGGGTAGATATACAGTCTATCTCCCCTCATGATGTCGACTTTCTATCGTCTCATGTGCCTTCAAATTCCGATAATTTGGATCCGGTAGTGGACGTGGTGATTTCTGCGGTAGGGTTATTAGAGCCTAATCTCCTTACCCCTATCGCGACCCTCGACATGTGTTCCTTCCCGAGTGATTATCTTCCATCCAACGAAGATCTCCTGGAGGCCATGACCGATTTTTGTCCCTTGACATGGTATCCTTCCAGAGCGTTATTCTCTTGGAAGCCATGATCAAGCAGCAATCACGAGCATAGTTTCTCTTCTCTGTAGCAAGCTGGTTAAAAAATGAAATAGAGACCATGAGCATAGTTATTTTCCTGTGTCAAGCTCGTTAAAAAATGAACTGGTCACCTCTCTTGAACCTTCTTTTCATCCACCCTTCTACTTTTTCTCATCTCGTAGAGAAATTGGTGACAACCTCAAAGTCGGTGAGTGAATTGAAGCTTGGGGGACATGTCTTCAGCCTTTGATGATCATTTTGGAGTCAAGCCACTAGCTTTCAAGTAGGGGGAATACCAAGCTTAGTCTTTGTTCTTTCTCGTGCTCGTAAATACATGAGAATGCATCCAAGTAAACTTTTATCTCTTTTTCAGACCTGTATGGATACATGAAAAATGAACCCCCTAGAGTCTCCTTTAATCTCTTTTCAGACTCTCTAAACATTAAAAGGTTATCGAGTGATCTTGATTCCTTTCCCACTCATTAAAAGGTTTGAAAGGGCGTCTTTCGAGTGATAATTTATCTCTTTTTCATCCTCACGAGACTAACATTACGAAAAAGGACAACATTGGAGTCACCTTTAAGTTCTTTTCAGACTCTCTAAACATGAAACGATTGCCAAGCGACCTTGTTCTCTTCATGCTCGTTAAATTATTTGAAGAAAATGTCTATTGAGCGATAGTTTATCTCTTTTTTGGTCTCATCAGACTACTTTATGAAAAAGGAACTGAGAGAGTTCTCTTTTAAGTGTTTTTCCAGACTCTATAATCATGAAAAACCTTCAAGTTTTCTATCTTTGGACTCGTTAAACAAACATCGACAGGCCCATATGGGACAGAACCCTTACATCTTCCAGTTTTTTAAACAAAGGAAGAGGGACTTACTGAAGGTAAGTTATATCGAGCATGTGTTACCCTCCTCGAGCTCGTTAAATCAAAAATAGGTACTCATCTATTTGGATGGGGGGGAAATTGAAAGAAGCAATACAAGCAGTTTTTTAGAACATCACCAAGTAACTCTTATGGTCACCCTTGAACATGGCACCTTGTCTTTGCACACATTTTAATCCACTAAACCTCTGCATTGAGCCAATCCTTTGAGTTTCCTTTACTCCTTTGGGTCACCTGACGTAAGTCACAACATCCACTGCATCATCAAGTTTTGGTCCATGTCATGTTTCTATTGTTGTGCCTCAGTGTTCAAGGGAAGTATCCGCCTCGAGAGTCAGCCATCACAAATATCTTGTCTTAATACCTGTGTCACTCCATGTTCATTTGATCTACCAATTATATCTCTATGTCTATTTCGTGTCGTTGATGGGGGATACATCAAGGCCCTCCTTTGACGAGTCTATTACTGTCGACTTCAACACATTATCCAGGAACTAGACATAGAAACCAATTAGTACTTTGGGACTTGCATGCTTCAATGGAAGGCCTCCTCATGTTCGACAGTGGGTTTACATCATTGACCTTTGATCAAATCATTCCACGGATGTTCGACTTCAGCTCATCCATTCACATTCATTAGAATGTACTAGAAGTACCTTGGGAATCATTGACATCAATGGTGATATCCATCACGCTTGTTAACGGTTTACATCATTGACTGGTAATCAAGTGGTTTATGCCATGTTCGACATCAAGACATCTATTCACATGGTTATATTCGTACTACATCGAGATTGGTAAGAATACCCTAGGTTGAGTGATCACTCTGATATGTACTTTGCCCAGGTTGAAACAAAGTTCCTCTTGAACAATGACACATATACTGTCACATAGATCCACTTTGTATTGGTCATGGCTATGTCTTGTCATCTCGTAGATCCACTATGTATTCTTCGTGGCTACGATCAGTTTAGGTCATGGGAGTATAGATCCACAGTGTATTTTCGGTGGCTATACCTTTTATCAATATAATTATGGATCCATAGTGTATTTATGGGGGGCATACCTTGAAAGTCTCTATCACTCAAGCATAGGTATGCTTGCCTTGGGTTTGAAGCATGTCTTAATATTTGTTTGATGGTTGTGTGCAACTTCCGTTAGGTTCTCTAAGTTTGTACACTTGCTTGAAAGTCTGCAAAGCATTTCCGTTATCAGTTCTCGTTTTCTAACTTCATGCTTTGGGGGGCAATCTGTTACACCTCAAAATTACTCACTTCGATAGTGTCACAAGTGTCGTCATTACAAGTGTCACATTTTGGTCACAGGTGTTGCAAGTGCCAGAAAACGAATACTTCCATAATGTCTATGTCGTGCCTATAACGACATCAGAAGGACGCTTGAAACACCTCAAACAATTGATTTGGAAGAAAAGGAATGGGTTAACAGAGTTTATAAACCTTCTTGCCATTGAGAGAACCACTAAAAATGAGTTTCAAAGAGGAGCGCTCCCCTATACACTGTCAAGGGTCGCTATAACACTCTATCCACCCTTTTGGGGAGCGTTATAACACCAGCGCTTGTTGTTCTTCTTTCAAGGAGTGCTATAATGCTCTGATGTCCTTTTTGGAGGAGCGCTACCTATTTCGGGCTAATTTTGGTTTGTTGAGAAGATTGAGGGAAAGATCCCCTCAATATATGAAGGTGGTTGGCTTCGAATCCTTGGTCAATCCATGATCTTAGGGAAGATCCATAGCTGGAGGAGGAAAATCCTAATCTTACCCAGAAGATATCTCAAGTAGTTGGGCCTCTCCAAGCCTATTTAAACAGGCCTTCTCATGGTGAAAGGGATGGAAAGAGTATTGTGAATAATCCAACCTATGATCTCATGAAGAAGGTGTCCTTCATAGAAACAACATTTGGTGTGTGGACTTTTTGAGCAAGGGTTCAGACGAGGAAAACTTGATGAAGCTGCTACACTCACATCTATGGCTGTAAGCATTCTTCATTGTTGTTCTCTTTAATATAATATGCTTGGCCTGTTTCTTTCAAATCTATGTTTTATCTCACATGATTTGTCTCTAATATATAGGCCTATTTCAAACTAATCTCAGTAGAATAGGAAGTTGTTTGTACTCTTGTTTGTCTACAGGGCTTATCGAGGAGCGTAAGATTGGAGCTCAACTCGGATCGTGCAAGGACAAACACCGATAAAAGGTACTTCTTTTCTCCTTCCTCCTCACACATTAGTTTATCTAGATCTAAAAGGAAGTCAGTGTCCATGATAAGCATCTTTTGTCTTAAGAGTTAAGAGTCTATCTCTCAAGAGGAGATCTACCTATCCGCAGGGATATTTTCCTACAATAGAAATTGGCGACTCCACTGGGGACGAATCGAAACTTTTCAATTTTGGTTTTCCTCATAGAACTTGTCTTTCCCTTTGTTCTTGTTATAATTTTTCACCCCATATGCTTGATTTCATATGTTTATTGAATTCTTATTCCATCACACATACTCTGAATGCCAAAGTTCAACTGAGTTTTAGGGTTTTTTGGCCATTTTTCTGGGTTTTAGGACACTAGCGCTCCCCTACCTTGTTATCAGGGCGCCATCACTCCCTGAAGACCTTAGATAGAGAATTATAATGCTCTGGTGCCCCTTACACCAGAGCGCCAGCCTCTCTTTACAAAAAATCCTTTCCAAAATTTCATTTTCTGAGATCCAATCTTTGTTTTTCATTTGTTAAGATTCTTTGTGATTCAATGCTTCTTCCTATTGACCTTTGACATCCTTCCTTCTGAAAAATAACCACTTTGTTGTTCAGATTCTGTAACCTTCCTCCTTATTTTTGAATTTTTCTGTTGTTGAGAGCTTGAAATCAATCCACTTCTTTCTTCTCTCCTATCCGACTGAATAGGAACTCTGGTGAAGGGCATCATAAATCTGTGAATCATCTCATTTGGTTCTTCGAGGTCATTATTCTTAAGAATCTCTCTTTTGTGTGAATTGTTTGATTTACTTTGTTATCTTTTGTTTTTTCCTTGCTTCTTGTTTCAATCATAGCAAGAGGGTGTGTTGTTTGTGCGAAATTTGCTAATGCTTGTCCGAATCTCCTTGATCTAAAAGGGTAGTTGGCAGGAGAAGTTTTTGCATTGAATTAATATTCATTCGCATACAAAAAAAAAATACATATTAGTGATTGGTTTTCATATTAGAAGGCATTTCTGAAATGTTTCAACATTGCATTGAATTCGATTGAGAACAAATTGATTGAGGACATTCCATATTAGTGTTTGATAGTGAAAATGACTCTTTCTCTTTCCCTTAAATAGGCGTTCATTGAAAAGAAATGATTGATTATCATCTTTTATGCATATTTTTGGGAATTGAGTCATCATTCCATCAGTTTCACTTTCATACACCCTTTGAGTAAAGAACAACAGTAAAACGAACGGTAATTAAAAAATTATCTATAACATTTTTTGTTTTTAGGATCTATCACCAACAGTAGACTAGGGTTAGCACTTCGGATTAGGCTATGAGTACAACTCTACAAAGTTTTCAAAACAAACATTAGCATACTAAGATAGGGAGAGTCAAATCCAATTGTCATATTGGTTTTCTGGGATCCCCCTCTCACACAGTGGTTACGCACGAGGTCGTATTTGGGAAAATTACGGAGATTATCCCTCCGTGGTTCAACTGTTTGTAGTGGTCGGATCGTATATTGGGGGTCACTTGAAGGTATACCAACGATTATGTGTGGGAGCCTCTTGGGTTGATTTCGGACTTATTATCCTGCCCATACGTTTCGGATCGGACATTTCACTATACCCGCCCAGGGACTCACTATGAATTGGTGTCTTTAGTTGCCATAATCTTTAGGTACTTACACAAGGTGAAAGTGAAGGGAAGTCTCACTGTACCTGGAATAGACATTGGTCAAACTCACTCGGGCTCCTTGGAGGGTAAATCCACAATTACTGTGTGGAAGCTTGCACCAAGGTGAAAGTTTGTTAAGAAGGTCACCATTGTAACTATTCCACCATATCCTAGCCCCTTTTTGACTTGATCATGCGACTTTGGATTTCATCACCAACTAGTACGATCATCGAGAGAAGTTTTGTTTGATTGGTTGATTCCTAGATTTTATTAGCATATGTTGTTTCTTTTTGTTAGTTGGCCCTAGTTTTTTAGTGTGTTCTGTTATTCTCCACAATTGAGCCTGTAGATGATAAAGGTCTTCATTGATCACATAGTATGCAAGGGCTACCTCAGGAAGGCTATCAACCCTTACCTCATAACCCTCCAGAAGACAACTACCGTAGAGAGGTAGAAAATCAATCGGACGCTGGAAGTGTTATTGCTCCTCCGTTAGATAACTCAGACAGTGATTTGGTCACGGTTGAAAATCCCACTACATCTATGTCGATAACTCCTCTCAAACCACTTTTGGTTCATTTAGACTCCCTTGGGAATTTCATAGACGAAGAGGTCCTAGGATTACTGGAGAGGAATTTTACCGAAACATATATGGGATCCACAGAACCAATATTTGGTGATGAGTATAGGACTCTTGTTCGTCCTAGCACCGCAGTAGATACCAATCCCACACCTACTCATTCTGTATGGAGGACTTCATAGGGACGCGATATCTATGAAAATTTAGAATCCTTTCGACAACCCTTTAATCATCATGACCCTCCTAGTGAAACGGGACCATCCGGTCAAACCATGAATCACCCAGTCGATCAGGTTATTAACCCTACTATTACCCCAGTACAATTCCATCCTAATGTTGGACTCATCACCTCTACTCATCTCCAAAGAACTTCAATCTCTACCCCCATTTCTACAAGCTTTTACTCTATAGCTCCACATGTTCCACATGATCATATTAGGACATCTTTTCAGCCGAGAATGCAGACCCCTGCTAGCCCAACACAACCGGCTGGAGGGAAACCACCATCTAACTAACATTTCCCTCCTGGAGGACCACCATTTTATGGCAAGCCTACCCCTCCCAGGGGACAACCCCTTTTCACGCTCCTCCTAGAGGGAAACCTCTATTTGCCAGTCGTACCCCGGTCGTAAATCCACCGCTGGCATGGGGGAAACCTTCATTTCCTGGAAACCCTTAATAATCTTGGGGAGTATCTTCAAGAGGCACTTTTATTCAACCCCACATTGGGGGGTACTCATCTCATAATGCACTAGGAGGAGTCTCAAATCCTGTTCCTTTCGGAACATCTTACGGACAACTTTATCCGGGCGGCATCCCAAAGACCACCTAGAGTTCTCCGGGACCAGAGTCTTATCCTCCTCATCGGTCTAATGTGTATCTGCCTCCAGGATGTACTCCTTACCATTCTCAAGGGAAAAAAAATTATCCTCCTCATGGGAAAGCAAATCACCCAGTCTATAATGCTCAAAACCCATCGGGTTATGCAAATGTTTCTCATCCACCATTGAATCTTACTTATCCTAGCCAGCAACAACCGTATATGGGAGGACCTACTAGTTACAACTATCCACCTAACCCAGTTTATGGTCCTACTGGTGTTCCTATTTCACACTAGTATCATCCACAAATTAACTGACAGCTACCTTTCTTTGTGACTCTGGATCTCCTGGACTTGTCTCGATTAACTAATGATCCTATTTTTCATTCACCGGTTTGGCTAGTCATTCCAGCTAAACTTCCTTCTGATATTCTAAAATTTGACGAAAAATCTGGCGAAGATCCAAACAACCATGTGATGACTTTCCATTCGTTGTGCTCATTAAACTCCCTCATGGCTTATTCTGTACGTTTTCATCTTTTCCAGTGAACACTTACAGGCTCGGCAAAAAAGTGGTATGTTGAACTATCACCCATTTCTTTTCATGATTTCAATTACCTCACCATGTCTTTCCTCACGCATTTTCAACTGCCTATTCGCTACAATATGGGTACTGAAATCTTGACCTCCCTTCGTCAAACTAACTCTGTGCATATCTCTAACCATATTCATGAGTGGAGGCGACGATGAAGGATGATTAAGGCAATCATTCCTGACATATTATTGGTAGAATGGTTTACTAAATCACTGTTACCCCCCGATCACGTGCAATGTCTCTATGGGTGGTGCAGTCACTGAGAAACAAGCCATTTCTCGGGCTCAGTACTTAGATTTGGTTTATTCACAATCTGGTACTTTGTATGATTTTCTTCCAAATGTTCCTCGGGATAATACTAATCCATCTAAACCGTCATCCTCATCTCATGCAGATGGTGTTATCGGTTCCGTCAAAACTCAATCTAGTTCCCAATTACTCACACTCTCCTCTACCTCACCCCAAACTCAGATCTCTGAGGTGAATGCAGTTCAATCTGCTCCTTCACAACAATCCGGAGGTAAGAAGAAGACAAAGAATAAATCAAAAAATAACAATGAACAACCAAAAAATCAAGCTCAAATGCCTTCTAACGAAAAGAAAACACAATAGAAAATGAAATTCCTGTGTATCATTTGTGGTGACGATCACCACACTCGAGACTGTCCACTTCACAATGAAGTGGCCAAAATTTTCCAAGGAAATTCACTACCCGCTGTGCTTACTCAACGTTTTCCACAGCAACAATCCATGGTTTCTCAAACCCCCTCTCTTGGGGGTAGTTCTAGCGATAATCATGATGAGGATTCATCAAGTGCACATATTTATATGTTTAATGGGATCAATTTGACCACTCACTCTAATACATATGACACACCAAGTAACCCTGACAAAGGAAAAGACACTAACGGTACCGGTAATTTACCGGATCCATAATCATCCTCCATTAGTCTTCCATCAGTTAATCCTCTGTCTGGACCACTTCAGATTGAAAAACCCACGTTCGACTCTATATTACACCCTCCTAAGAGAACTATATGTAAATCTACCTTTAATCCTAGTTCGCGTGTCGCCCAGAACTACAACATTGTTGAAGATTTGGCTAAAGCATCGTGTGTTATGTCTGTGTTAGAAGTTCTACAGCACTGCCCCAGTCAACGTAGAATTCTCTTGGCTTCTCTTGGTGTTTTTGATCCTGATTCATCCAACCATACCATGTTTAACCTGGACAATTATGCGTCTCAACTCTCCCACCAACTTGCTTTCCAAGTTGATGTTGTTGTTCACAACCAACAAATACACCAAACTATTTTGGATGAGGGATGAGGGATCCTCAACATGTGTCATGTCTTTGGCATGTTGGAAAGGTTTAAAATCGCCAGCACTCAACAAATACCCAACGATGTTACGCGCCTTCGATGGGTGATGTTTTCATCCCCATGGGATTTTACAATCCCTGCCCATCCAATTGGGTGGCAAAACTGTTACTGTTGATGTCAAGGTGGTCGATGCTCCCCTCGATTACAACTTGTTACTTGGAAGAAGTTGGTTTTATGCTATGACTATTGTTGCCTCGTCAGTTTTTCGATGTGTCCAATTTCCTCATCAGGGAAAAATTGTCACTGTTGATCAGTTGGATTTCTGCACGACCGATGCTCACACTCCCGCTACCAACAATATTCCTTTCTTGGGAGACCACAAGATCACATATGAAAGCATTGGTGTTGGCTTACTGGAAGATTCTAGCCTCATGGGTACCTTCCTTACACCACTTCCACGACTACACATCATATTGCCACCGTCGATATGATTTTGACTGCGGCTTATCAATCTTTGGAATCATCTGACCCTTGGATTGTACCTTGTCCGTTGGAATTCGATGCACTAGGTGACACCATGCCACTTAGTCCAGCCGAAACATCATATATTTCTATCCAATTCACTTCTCCCTCATTGGATGACCAACATCTATTGGCACCCGACAGTTCCTCGATCCAATCACGGTTGAGTTCCTTGTCGTCTTCAATCGACTGCATTTCCCCAATTTTTCCTTTTAATGAATATTTTCCGGAAATGTTTCGCATTGACAAGTTACCTCGGGATAATAACTGTCACCGATCCTCTTTTCTTCCCCCTCATGAAGAAATTCAGGCAGCTATACAGTCTATCTCCGCTCATGATGTCGACTTTCTATCATCTCTTGTGCCTTCAACCTCTGATGATTTGGATCCGGTAGTGGACATGGTGATTTCTGCAGTAGGGTTATTAGAGCCTGATATCCTTGCCCCTATCATGACCCTCGACATGTGTTCTTTCCTGAGTCATTATCTTCCATCCAGTGAAGATCTCCTGGAGGCCATGACTGAGTTTTGTCCCTTGACATGGTATCCTTCCAGAGCGTTATTCTCTTGGAATCCATTATCAAGCAGCAGTCACGAGCATAGTTTCTCTTCTCTGTATAAAGATCGTTAAAAAATGAAACAGAGGCCATGATCATAGTTATTTTCCTGTGTCAAGATCGTTAAAATATGAACTGGTCACCTCTCTTGAAACTTATTTTCATCCACCCTTCTTCTTTTTCTCATCTCGTAGAGAAATTGGTGACAACCTCAAAGTCGGTGAATGAATTGAATCTTGGGGGGCATGTCTCCATCCATGATCTTAGGGTAGATCCATAACTGGAGGAGGAAAATCCTCAACTTACCCCAAATATATCTCAAGTAGTTGGGCCTCTCCAACCCTATTTAAACAGGCCTTATCATGGTGAAAGGGATGGAAAAAGTATTGTGAAGCATCCAACCTATGATCTCATGAAGAAGGTGTCTTTCGGAGCATCAGCATTCGGTGTGTGGACTGTTTGAGCAAGGGTTTGGACGAGGAAAGCTTGACGAAGCTACTACACTCACATCTATTACTATAAGCATTCTTCATTGTTGTTCTCTTTAATATAATATGCTTGGCCTATTTCTTTCAAATATGTGTTTGATCTCACATGATTTGTCTCTAATAGATAGGTGTATTTCAAAATAATATCAGTAGAGTAGGAAGTTGTTTGTACTCTTGTTTGTCTACAGGGCTTATCGAGGAGCGTAAGATTGGATCTCAACTCGGATCGTGCAAGGACAAACACCAGCAAAAGGTACTTCTTTTCTCCTTCATCCTCACACATTAGTTTATCTAGATCTAAAAGGAAGTCAGTGTCCATGATAAGCATCTTCTGTCTTAAGAGTTAAGAGTCTAGCTCTCAAGAGGAAATCTACCTATCTGCAAGGAGATTTTCCTACAACACCATTAATGATGTAAACCTATATGTTTCCTTCAGAGGGGTCAGTGGCCTGAGTTCCTAAAGAGAGAAGGGAGAAGAACTTTTCCTAAGAAAAGAAGTTGCATTTTCCTTTGTAAAAACCCTATAAAAAAGGAAGTTTGCAGGCTGCATTATAGCTAGGGTACGAGAATGCCTGAATCTCACAGGCTGCATCATAGCTAGGTCATGAGGAGTTCACAGTCTTCTCTATAGGCAGGGTGCGAGAATGCTTACACGTGGGAAAAACGAGTGTTTTCTCGAATCTTCTAGAAGGAGAAACTTCCATGGTGAGGTGGCATCTGAATGGTTTGGATCTTACTNCTTGTTGTGTTTTATTGTATGATTCCTTGATCACATGCATAGGTTTATATTGAGTTTATGCTATTACTATCACTTTGGTTGGTTGTGTTCTTTTGCAGGTTCATCATTGTATGAGAATTGGAATGGAACTAGGATGGCGATGGTGAGAGGAAGCGGCATTTAAATCGTATGTCACCCATCCCTCTTTAGTTAGTAAATTCAATATTTAAAACTTAAGGAAAGTGTCATGTTCTGGTGTGTTTTTTTCTAGATCTAGGTCGATCTAGGGAGATCAGTTAGTTTTTTCACCTACCGATTTATCCTATAACACAAGGAAAATGTAGAGGTCCATGGTGGAGGTCTCAATTCCACGACTGAGGATGGGAGCAAGGATGATTTTAAGGATCCAAATTTATTTTAAAATGTAGAAACCTTGGTGAATCTTATTAATCCTTCATAGGCCAACTATAAATGTTTGGCGATATTTTTGTAAAAATATTCAAATTTATAAGGATTTTATATAGTTTTTATAACATTTTGGCGATTTTTAATTTAAAATAATTTTATCCTATAGAATTTGGGCGAATCATTTTTAAAATAGCAAATCTCGTTTTTGAAAAAACCATGGAAAATTAGCCAATGAGCGAAATTTATCCCCTAAAATCATCCATGGATGGGAGAATGTTCGAACGAACCCCCAACATGGTTTGACTCTTGGTTTTTAACTGCATGATCCCAGGTCGACACCTGTCTCCCTGGAGCTGCATCCACTCCCTTGATCATACGTTCCCTTTCCAGTAACTTAGTACAACACTCAACATGTCCACCTTAGCCTTCATGAATTAATAATAAAATATTATTCCTTTATAGGTAAGCCCCCTAGCTTATCCCCTAGGCCCAAAAACTTAGCCCCCTCACTTACCCATCCTTGTGGAAGCTTAGTCCCCCATCACTCTTTCTTCGTGGTCGGTCTACATGCAGTGATGTTTATATTTTATTAATGATCTGCATAATTACATATACAAAATCAGGCTCATGGCCTTAAGCATCTAGGCTCTCTGACCTACTAACACATAATCCTATCATCTTATAATTGCTCGGCTCACTAGCCTACAAAACATGTTTACAATTCATAATACAAATGAGGCTCATCCTTGGGGTATTACAATCCCCTCCCCTTATTTTTTCACCGTCCTCAATGCAACTTTTACACATCGTCAGCAAGATTTTCAAAATCTTCAAAAAATATGCGGGTATTCTTCTTGCATGGCATACTCATATTCCCATGTCGCATCCTCAGGATTGTACCAGGTCCACTGGACCTTTACAATCCCTATGGTTCAATTCTGGTGTTGTTTTCTCTTCTGATCCAGTATATGCACTAGGTGCACCTGGAAGACGCCTTCTTGCTCCACCTGAATCACATTCCAATCAATCACATGGTTAGGATCAGGTATATATTTCTTAAGAAATGAAAAATGAAACATATAAGAAATTGGTCCAATCCTTTCTAGGATTTCAAATGGCCCACAATATCTGGCTGCTAGTTTGGAACAGTTTCCCAACTTCAGGGAACTTCTTTTGTCTTTCACTTTCAAGAAAACATGATCACTCACTTTAAACTCCTTGTGGGTTCTGTTCTTATCAACATAAATTTTCTACCTATCTTGGGAAGTCTTCAAAAAAAATTTAATCTTCATCATTTTCTCTTCCATTTCCTTGAGCAACTCTAGCCCAACTATTGTTCTATCAACTGGGTTATCCCATATTACTTGGGTGTTTCACTTTCTACCACAAAGTGCTTCAAATGGGCTCATCTTCAATGATGCTTGATACCCATTGTTGTAGGAAAATTCAACCAAGTGTAGGTAATCTTCCCATTTAGATGGTTTGTCCATCATAGACATCCTTAGCATATCTTCTATTACTTGGTTCACCCTCTCTATTTTCCCATCAGACTCAGGATGATAGGCAATGCTGAAGTTCAGATTTTTTATGAACCCTTTGAATAACCCCTTCCAGGACTTTGAGGTAAATTTTGTGTCCATTTCAGACACAATTGTATTGGGATTATCGTGCAATCATGCTACTTCCCTCATATAGATATCAAAAACATTATTTTCCATGTGAGTAGTCTTTAAAGGAATAAAATGTGCATCTTTCTTAATCTTATCCACCACCACCATGATGGAATCATGTTGCTTTCTGGTTCTGGGAAATCCTGTGATGAAATCCATTGTCACCACTTCCCACTTCCACTCAGGAATGGGTAAAGGTTGTAGCAACCCTGCTAGGTGCCTTTGTTCAACTTTAACCTTCTGAAACTCCATACATATGGTGATGTATTCTACAATGTCTTTTTTCATACCTGGACAAAAGTAGTGGCTCTTAACTGCTGCCACTGTTTTCTGATATTCAGGGTGCCTAGCATCAGATACATTATGCATTTCCTTCAAGATCATAATTCTCAATTCCTAGGAATTAGGTACATAAATTATGTTTTTGTACCGGAGTGTTCCATCAGTTCCCAATTTATAATCTTCCACTTTTTGTAGCATATTACCTTGCTGTAGCTTTGCTACCAATTCCATGTACTGCAAATATTCCTTTGCAGCTTCCAAAATTCTTTCTTTAATATCAGTTTGACACATGCTAATGGTTGTAGCATGTAGTTCATGTACTCTTCTATTGAGTGCATCAGCCACCTTGTTGTCCTTTCCTTTGATATGCTTGATATCAAAATCATACTCACAAAGGAACTCCAACCACCTACTTTGCCTAGCATTCAAGGTTGGTTGATCGAACAAATACTTCAGACTGTTATGGTATGTCCTCAATTCAAACCTCCTTCCCATGAGGTAGTGCCTCCATTTATTTAGAGCATGTACAATGGCCGCCAACTCCAAATCATGACTGGCATAGTTCTTTTTGTGCTCTTTCAATTTCCTGGACTCATAACATATTACAAATCCATTATGGATGAGGACTCCTCCTAGTCCTTCTTTGCATGCATCTGTACAGACTACAAAATATTCATTTGGATCTACAATCCTCAAAATTGGATCACTAGTTAACAGTTGCTTCATTTACTGGAAGATTCTCTCACATTCTTCTGTTCGTTGAAATTTCTTATCCTTCCTTTGCAATGAAGTGATAGGGTGAGCTATCTCTGAGAACCCTGCAATGAACCTTCTGTAATATCCATCTAGACCCGTAAAGGATTTGAATTCTGTTACATTCTTTGGCACTGACCACTCTCTAACGGCTTCTATCTTCTCAAGATCTACAACTATCCCATCTTTGGAAATGATATGCCCCAAATAATGGATCACTTTCTCAATTTGGCATACATTTGGTGCTTTCTTAGCACTTGCAACACCATCCTTAGATGTTGTTAATGTTCTTCCTCCGACTTGGAATACACCAAGATGTCATCCAAAAAGACTATGACAAACTTGTCTAGATATTCCCTGAACACACCATTCATTAGGCACATGAAAACAACGGGTGCATTTGATAACCCAAATGGTACCACTGTGAATTCATAATGACCACACCTTGTTCTGAAGGCAGTCTTTCTGATGTCTTCATCCTTTATCCTTACCGGTTGGTAACCTGACCTGAGATCTATTTTTGAAAATATCTTGGCATCCTTCAACTAATAAAAGAGATCATTGATCCTTGGCAAAGGATACTTGTTCTTAATCATCACTTTGTTCAGCTATTTGAAATCGATGCACAATATCAAGGTCCCATCCTTCTTCTTCATGAACAGGACAGAGGCACCCCAAGGTGACATGCTTGGGTGTATATACCCCTTATTCAGAAGTTCTTCAAGCTGCAATTGTAGTTCTTTCAGCTCTGGTGTACTCATTATGTAAAGTGCTTTTGACATTGGAGCTGCTCCAGGCATCAAATTTACAGAGAAGTCAATATCTCTCTTCAAGGGTAGTACTAGTACCTCCTTGAATACATCTTCATAATCTTTTAATACTGCATGGTATTCAATATTTGACACCTTGTCCTTAGGTGCCTCTGCCATATGAGTTGCAAATATTTGGCAGAATTTCCTGTAGCGCTTCTTCAGCTGCATTGCTGAGATTTCTTTGACAACAACTGCTATGGGAATTCCTTGGACTGTTCTTTGATTCCCTTCCTCATCCAGGCAGGTGAATGCCTTGTTACGACAGTCTAGGATGGCATGGTGCTGGTCCAACCAATCCATCCCAATTAGAAAGTCATAATAACCTAAAGGTAAAATGTTCAATTTAACCCTTGTGCCCATTCCATTCATGTCCACTAGATAGGACTTAACCAGCTCTGTAACTTTTCTCTTGTTTCCTATAGCCAGTTTCACTAACCAAGATTTTCCATGCTTGTTTCTTGGAAAATGAAAATATTCCACCACTCTAGGGTATATATAAATATGGCTAGCCCCTGAATCAATTAAAATAGTAAAGGCATGGTTGTTGATCATACCTTCTGCTTTGTAACATACCCATCCACCCACGGGTCGATGCATGCTACCTCCAAGCCCACCCTTGGACTTTGTACTCTTACCGATATCTTGTTTAATTAATAAGAACACATAAGATACAAGATTCAGTGACATGCACAGCAATATCCAGCAAGCATGCATAATCTAAGATTTAGTTAAATGATAATTAAAATACACAATGGAATACATTCATACACAGATAATAATATCACAACAGAGAGCACTTATCTTTATAAAAAGGAGACACCAACTGGTTGTAGACCAAGGACGTTCCACCCAACAATAGACACTTGTTGTTTTTCTTATATGTTTAGTATAATGCACTCATTAATTATCAATCCAGGATCTGTAATCAACAGAGTTACAAGACACCAGTAAGAAAGGTAATTCTAATGTCATGAGTATAGAACTGTTCTAGATTATGTATGTTGGGAACAAAACAAACTAGCAAACCAAAATGCACTTTGGTTGTCTTTCACAGAGAGGCTATCTACTCCATTATGGCACATGCAAGTATGAGATGGAGTTCTTATGACAGATCAACTCTTCTATCTAACCCAGAGAATTAACTATGCAACCACACTTCTGAAAGGGAAATCACACATCAATCATCAAGACGTAGCATGGGTAGTTCAATAGTCAATATAATGAGTATGTTGTGGTTCACAATGTGTTGTTGTAAACTTCACTAGTTCTCCTTCAAATATGTCTGACTACTGCTGCCAACATTCATGTCTACGAAACAAAATCAAATTCATAAAAATAGAGCATATGCAAAACAGAGTGAGTAGATCTCTCTAAACGATCATATAATTAAAATTCTAGTCTAAATTGTACTGCTATCATCTGAAGGAATTAAAGCTTCAGCGAATCTAACATTCACACTATTGAAAGAAAATGCTAATAATAATCTATGAAGGTGTTGACCTTTGTTGGGAAGTGGTCCCTTGCCTCTTCAACAGGTCAGCAACTGGAGTCTACAGTAAACTTGTTTTCAACCCACACATTACTCTCACTCAAACTTCAAAACATAGAATCAAACTATGTTAACAACTCAACTCACATTCAATCATAGACGATCAAGGCATAAAGATAAATGGCATCCTTCTATTAATATTCACCCAAAATATGTTCTGCAATATATAACGCTGCTTCACATCTGTATTATACTAACTCTCTCCTTCCTTCCACCATCCTTGCCATGACTATTTAAACAGTCTTAGTCATGAAACACAAGGAGGTGAAATCGTTTGCAAATCAGTCAATTGTTAAATTTAATTATTTGGTTACATATTCTAAGCTTCATCCTCATGACACGAAGTGCATGAGGATGAAGCAACAACAAACTATCCTAACATAGCCTTGCTAAAAAAATTATAATTCAATAATCATCCAACAATTGTCTTGGGTACGATCTGGAGCTAAACTTGGTACATACGGATTCCTGAATTGGTACCGGATCGTAACAGGTAGATGGTACCGGATCCAAACAGTGCACAAATGGGGTACTGGATCACAATCGTTACGGTCATTGGTACTGGATCGCGACAGGTGAGATTCAGTACTGGATCTGCATAGAAGGTGTGCTTGGTACCAGATTCAGATAGTGGCAATTATGTGCACAAGTACCGGATAGATGAGACGGTACAGGAAGGTTGGACTTATCTAGAGGTCAAATATTATACATGGAAAATTGAAGAATTAGTACATGAAACATTTAATCTCCTAGCTCAATAATACCACAAAAATGCATGAATTAATTATACTTTACCTTATGACCTTATCAACGGCTAATGGTAGTGTTCTTTGTCATTTACCCAAGCTTAAGTAATCCAAAAAGGTATAGATGAGGAGTAAAATAGGGTAGTGGGGATGTCAATTTAGGGTCTCAACATTCCCCCGTGCTAAAACCATTGCATGTCCTCATGCAACTAAAAACAAACCCAAAATTTTTCAAAACTTGAGACTGCAATTTTTACTTTTGTGGATCAATGATGTTGATGGTTGAGGCTTCCTCTTTTAGCTCCCTTTTGATGACCCTAACATATTGTAGGAGTTGTAGTACCTTCTTGAGCTTATTAGAAGTCTCTTCATGGTCATCTTGAAGTTGTTGGCTGGTTTCTTTCAATTACTCGTTTTCCTTTTTGATATACCTGTCCAATAGTTGGTATTCTTTCACTTCTTGTTTGAGTTCCTGATTTTGTTTTTGTGGTTCCTCAATCTTTTTCTTCATCTGTTCTTTTGTTAAGGACCTTGTTGACTCCATTATTAATGGTTGGATGCATTCTCTTTCCTCCACTTCCTCCCTCATCCCACATAAAGTAATAGTAGCTTGTTCCTCGGTCAAACTAGGGATGTTGTCCTGGACTGATAAGTCTTCAGAAGGAGAGGTAAGATCAATTGGATCTTCCTGTGTATGAGGAATGAAAACTGCCTTTCCTTTCTTGGCCATGCTCCTTGTGGTTCTTTTACAAGGAGGTACTAGATCAGGGGTGCTCACAGGCTTCCTTTTCTTCTTTTCTATTTGTGGAATGGTTACAGGGGATTGCTCTATAGACTGTTCACTTTTATTTTCTGAGTTGTTCTTCCCTTTTCTTACAATTTTTGTCTTATGGCCCTTTTCCTTAAGTGTTATTGTTGAAGTCTCCTCTAAGAATTTTGTTTTACCTTTTGATTCTTGACATTTAAAAGTCTTATTGACTGTTGAAGAGGGCCCTACTTGTTTACTAGCTTTTTCGTGTTGGCTCACTATTCGAGGTGATGATGGAGTTGCCTTATCCTTCTTGCTCTTTTTCTTTTGAGGTTCCTTATTTTTCTTTGGAGCACGTTGGGCTTCTTTCACAGGTTTGTTTTCTATGGGAAGGTGTTGAGTGATAAGGTCTTTCCAACTAATCATTTTCTTCCTAATCTCATGTAAAACTAACGTTTTAATAAGACCTTGATGGTAAATGTTAGTCTTCTCAGTTTTGGATAGGGATTTGACACCTCTTGCCATTTTGTTCAAACTCATCCACAGAAAATATGGGAAATCAATTTGAGGGCCTCCTTCAAAGTGTAATAGAAGCCTAAGATGATATATGAAGGTCACA
>JZKD02S1858439.1:20395-32869 GCA_000966675.3 Picea glauca
TTCAGTTGCATCCCTCATTATAAGGAATAAGAGATCCTCTTGCAGACTCATTTCATCTTGTTTGATAAGAACATTGAAGATTTAGTCCTTGCGTACCCACAACAACCACGAACTAAATTAAGTTTATGCTAATAATCAGGAATTAAGTATTAGCATTTTACCCTTTAAAATAGGTATGGACACCTACCACGTGGCGGTCTGTTATTTGACTATTCCATTAAGAGATGGTGAATTTATTCTACAAAGGCACGTTGGAGGAAATTGGCCTATTTTTTCCCAACTTCAATTATTTTTAATAATACGATGTTGGAGGTATACGTTACCCTTGTGCAAAGGGAATAATTAAATATTAGGCGGAATGTAGTGGAGATAGATATTATGTAATGACAATAAAGAAATACGGAGTTAAATGGGATTCCTTAAAGTCGTTGCTTCGCCTCTTGCGTGGAAATCAAGAGGTCCAGAGTTCAAATCTTGCCCGACTTAACATGGATGGAGCACGACCAAACTAACCACGAAAAATGGATGGAGCACGACCAAACTAACCACGAAAAAAACCCAGGATGGAACGAAATTAAAAATCGATACATTGAGGCAATATAACAGTAACGAAGGGCTTTCTTTCGCCCCCCGCTTCGAAACCCGTCAGGGTTTGAGAAGTTTACAATAAATAAATAAAAGGCTCATTTTAAATATTATGTACAGCGTTCAACACTCTCTGTTGGGTATCGATCTGTAAATTAGCGTATTGTTTACTGCCCATGAGTTCTATATTATTTGTTTAGGAGGCGATAGCTGTAGCCTGTCGGAATTCCTGGGGATTAAACGGCCATTTTTCTTGCCCATCTTAGATCCATAGGAAGCCTTTCGCGGTATTTTCATGGATTCGGCTGAGCCTGCCGAGAATATTGATGATCGAATGGTCTGATTATTATATGATGATTTCACCGTGGTTTCCCAGCTATGGGAACCCTTGAGCTTTTTCTCCGGCTTGGCCAGGTCTTCTACGCATTTCACATCTGCTAGAGACGTGAACGACTTCGACTTTCCGGTGAAAAAATTGGACAAACCCCTCCTGCAAATTACTCAAACAAACAGCCAAAATCAACAAAAGATTGCAGCAGCCCCGGTTCGAAATGAAGAGAAATCGATTTTCTTAATCAATATGTTGTTGCCAATCGACTTACTTGCGAGAGGGGAGGCTGTCTCTGAGAGATTTCATGTGAAAGAGAGGACCGCCCTGGGGTGCCGGTGGAGGCGAGAAACCCCATGAAGAATTGCCGCTGTCCGTGATGTCGTCTGAGGAAGCCGAGGAGGCCGTCGAATCGGATGAAGAAATAGAAATAGAAGAAGATGATGAAGAAAAATCGCATGTCGATATGAAGCATTCTTGCGCCATGGCTGCTCGTAAGGAAATAGGGTTTTCAAATCTTGAATTTCTGTTTCTTTCTTTCTGCACAACTGAAATTCTCCTCCTGCCACCGATCGTCTTGGTCGTTTTTGTAGCAGGAAGTCGATAAGGACATCTCGGCGTACGTCCGTAGAAATCAAGCCACGTGGAACCATCTCGAAAGAGAGCTTTCCTTGCGGCCAAAGCTTCTCCTAGAAGGTTTTCGGCCACCGGCCAGGGGATTTAGCGTTCCCAGCTGGCGGTCTTCAGTTCTTTTTCGAAGGACGGAAGGCCTGACCTGCCACGTCGGCATCGAGAGAGCGGCTTTTACATTTAGGAAGATGCATTTGACCCGGATGACGTGGGGGCCAGCATGGCTCTCTGGAATTTGAGTGAAGGATGAGACTTAGTCGGCGCCAGATTTATGATGATATGAATGAGACGTTGGATCCTCGTTGACAAATTTAATCTTTTTTAAGTTTTCATTAAAAGCTTAAGATTTAAATTTATGTTGATTTTGGTTTATTATTTTTAATTTATTTAAAATTATTTAATTGTAATTATTATTTTAAAATAATTAAAATTTTCAAAACCATACTAATATTATCGTTTTAAAAATTATTATATATAAAAAAGTAGCCACTAATTGACATATTAAAAATAAAATTCAAACCCACACTCAAACTCAACGCTCCTTTTCTGAAATGCTGAGTCATACTTATTCTCAACTTAGCGTATCTCGCGCAAAAGTTATGACGTTGTAGGTTTGTTACGCTAACATTTTCACTTTTTCAGTCCCTCCCGTACGCGGCAAGGGACTCGAAGCGCCCTTTCTGCGAAGTAACAAGTCATTCTTATCCGAATGAATAATTAAATTATTATCCCTAACGTTGTCTGCCATATACACATTTGAACACCTTTTGGCGTATTTCTGTATGGCCCATACTCGCTACACCAAAAAGGCAACTCGTGTTATTTGTGGTCATATGTATATTGGCCTTAATACCTTAAGAGAAACATGAATCAAGTATCGATAGAGACATGTTACACAATGCTCCATGGTGAGAAAGAAGTCGAGCAATATACAAACTGCATTGAATGTTGCGATAGGTGGTATATATATTGTTGGATATATCTCAACGTATATATCAAGGTGATCCGACAGTATATATACTACCTACCACAACATTCAATGATGCACAACAGGTTGTATAGTGCTTGCCTGAGAAAGAAGGGAGATGGTTGCAAACTCTATGACAACCCGTTGAAAGTAGTAGACAGATGAAAATATTGACACCATGAGTTCTCTAATAGGTATCTTGCCCTATCCCCCAAGAAGGAGGGGGATAATGTTGCACTCCATAATAACTATTTAACGTGGTAGATCGAAAGAAAGAATGGTGCCCCAGATCCTCCAAGTATATCTATGTTCCTATTCTAAAAGGAAATTATGCACCTCAAGATCCCATTCCTTAATGAAGGAGGAATTGGTGAATTTGGGGGTAAGAGTATTAGTTCATAGCCTAGATTTCTTTAGCAGGGATCCAATGCTCTCTTAGTATAAATATACTCTTGTGTTGTTATATTAGGGTAAACAATCATAGGTTTAAGTTTGCTCACAACTGAGGTTGAAAGAGCTACAAACTAGAGTTTGTAATTCTGTATATTTTTTATGAAATAAAAAGGCTATCATTCTTATGAATTAATTCAAGCTTTTTTTTTTATGGAATACACATCCCGGGAAACCCTCCAGGTACTTCCCCTCATTTTGAGGATGGCATGGGAGGTAAACTGATCGGTTGAATTTTTGGCGGGGACATCAAATGATGCCCAATAATATCTACAGGGGCAACCAACCCGAGGACTTGACCCCATGACCTCCTATTTGTAATTCATAGTACTCAACCACTCAAGCTAACCCGCCGGGATGAGTTAATCAAGTTGTAAATAATGGATTTACTAATCCTCCTCACACAAGTCCTTGGAGAGGCTACCGGTGAATGCACCTTCAGAGTTGTTGTGCATTGCATATGTAGTTTATGGTGTGAATGTTTCTATTTTTCTATAGCTAGAACATTTATGTAATCTTTGTTAATGTGATTTATTCATTCACCAACATGTCATAAACCTATTATTGGCAGTGGTTTGTTGTGTCATTTAGCATTGTAACGTCCCCAACCACCAACAGGATGGGCAACGTCACTACATGACATCTCTCTTAGCTCTGATACCATTTTGTAAACGTCCCCAACCACCAACAGGCCGGGCAACGTCACTACAGGACGTCTCTCTTAGCTCTGATACCATTTTGTAAATTTATATGCATGCATATCTAACACAATTAATAGTTACAACATTTTAAAAATTTTGACACTATGCATACAAACAACATATTCTAACCATACACAGATTAATGCAGAATTAACAGTAAACCTACACATACAACATATATGATATATCTAGGCATTACTCATCAAGTTATAAAACATGTACAATTACACCACATACAATTAACAAAGATTTGGTACTTATCTTTCAATAGATGACCACCAACTGCGTGCAGGCCTTCCATGAACCTTCCAACCTTAGACCATGTTTCTCATCATGCTCAGCAGTGGATCACCCCCAAGTTGGGACTAAGCTCCACCCAGGGCAAAGGAATCCTAGACCTAGGCCGAGGCTATGGGAATTGCACTGTGAAACTGGAAGGATTCTCTCCAAGGAGCCTACTTACGCCCATTGCTCACGAATTCTCATTCCCCACATGCCTGTCCCACCTCGGGAATATGCACCTTCATTGTTCCATAGTACATCAACTGCTCCACTTTCCTTCTAGGGCTTCAACAATAGGCCAAATCAAGAATTCTCAAAGCTCCGTAGCTGGTACTGGACTCCCTCTAGGAGAAATCACTTCCCAACAAACTCTCTCACTTGGAGAGAGTTTCTCACAGGCCTGATAACTTGCTTCTTCAACCACGGGTCTGACAGCCCGCCTCTTCAATCCACAACCACCAAAATCGGGTAAGGAAAGGGGGTGAATCAACAATTTACAGAGGTTTACAAAGGCAGAAATGAATCTAGTTGCGTACTTGTTCAGTGTGTGCGTGAACTGCACAAGGGATGGCCAACATACTGAGGATGAACTCGTGGGAAAATCAATGGCCATACTGGTCAGAATGTTGAGAGTGAGCCAGGAAAATGGTGAGAATCGTCAGCTTGCAAAATCGTGAGAGAGCTGCAATCGTGAGAGTGAATTGCTCTGGAAAGTGGCAATAATGGTTCCTCGGCCCCAACAAAGGTGGAACTTCCCACATAAATCTGCATGCATCCTGGGTGACACTTGGCTCTCCAGGAGCACGCTCCTCTGCACTTGGAGTTTGTTCCTCTCCTAAAAGGAACTTAGGATAACTGGGTTTATTTTCCCAACTTTAGTACTTTTCAAGAATACATTATAATATTCCCTTGGGTTAAACCCTCAAGCTTAGACTCTCTTTCCTAGCCTCTCAGCCCCATTCCTTTCCCTTCCGAGTGGAGCTTAGTCCCCCATAACTCTTTTTTTGTGGTCGGTCTACACACAACGATGTATTTTATTAATAATCTGCATAATTACATATACAAAAATCAGGCCCACTGACCTTAGCATCTAGGCTCTTCGGCCTAATAAACACATAAGCCTACCAACTTATAATTACTTGGCTCACCAACCTACAAACATCATTACATTTCACAGGGGCTCGGCCTTGGGGTTTTACAATCCCCTCCCCTTATTTTTGCATTGTCCTCAATACAACTCATTTACATAATATCAGCAAGATTTTCAAAATCTTCAAAAAGATGCAGGTAGTCAGCCCATATAAAATCTTCATGCTCCCATGTTGCATCCTCGGGATCGTACTAGGTCCACTGAACTTTTACAATCCCTACGGCTCGATTCCAGAGCTTCTTGCTTTTCTGATCCAATATACGCACCATATGCACTTGAAAAGCACTTTCTTGTTCCACCTGAATCACATTCCAATCAATAACATGATTAGCATCAGGTACATACTTCTTAAGCAATGACACATGAAATACATTATGTATAGACATGCATGAAGGCAATGCAAGTCTATATGTTAGTGGACCAATCCTCTCTAGGATTTCAAATGGCTTACAATATTGAGCTGCCAACTTTGAACAATTTCCCAACTTCAGGGAGTTTATGTTGGCGTTCAATCTTAGGAATACATGATCCCCTACTTTAAATTCCCTGTGAGTTCTGTTCTTATTAGCATAACTTTTTTGCCTGTCTTGGGCAACCTTCAAATTATTCTTAATATTCAACATTTGTTCTTCCATTTCCTTGAGCAACTTTGGCCCAACCACTGCCCTATCAGCTAGGTTGTCCCAACTTATTGGGGTGTTGCACTTTCTGCCACAAAGAGCTTCAAACAAGCTCATCTTCAGTGATGCTTGATATCCATTGTTGTAGGAAAATTCTACCAAGTGTAGATAATCTTCCCATTTAGATGGTTTATCCATCACATACATTCTTAACATATCTTATATCACTTGGTTCACCCTCTCTGTCTACCCATTAGACTCAGGATGATAAGCAGTGTTGAAGTTTAGATTTGTTCTGAACCCTTTGAATAACCCCTTCCAGAACTTTGAAGTAAACTTTGGGTCTCTATTAGACACAATTGTCTTGGGTACACCATGCAAGCATACTATTTCCCTCATATCATATAAATATCAGCAACTTTAGTTGCCTTATGATTAGTCTTCATAGGAATGAAATGGGCAACTTTAGTAAGCTTGTCCACCACCACCATGATTGCATCATGTTGTTTGTTCATTCTGGGCAACCCCGTGATGAAAACCATTGTTAGCACTTCATATTTCCACTCGGGAATGGGCAATGGATGCAGTAAACCAGCTGGGTGTCTATGCTCAGCCTTGACCCTTTGACATTCCAAGCATTTAGCAATAAAATCAACAATCTCCCTCTTCATGCCTAACCAATAATATTGGCTTTTGACTGTTGAGATTGTTTTCTGATATCTTGGGTGTCCTGCATAAGGCACATTATGCATTTATTTTAAAATCACACTCCTCAATTCAGAAGAGTTAGGTACATAGACTTTGCTTTTGTACAGAAGGATTCCATCAAATCCCAATTCATAACCCTCAACCTTCTACTACATTTTACCTTGCTTCAATTTTGTTCCCAATTCCATGTACTGCAAATCTGCTTTTGCAACTTCAGAAATTTTTCCTTTGAGATCCGCCTGATACATGCTAATGGTTGTAGCATGTAGTTCATGCACTCTCCTGTTGAGTGCGTCAACCACTTTGTTCTCCTTTCCTTTAACATGCTTGATATCAAAGTCATACTCACAGAGGAATTCCAACCATCTACTTTGCCTAGCATTCAAAGTAGGTTGATCAAACAAATATTTCAAAACATTATAGTCTGTCCTTAGATCAAACCTCTTTCCCATGAAGTAGTGCCTCCACTTCTTCAAAGCGTGCACTATGGCTACCAATTCCAAATCATGAGTGGCATAGAGCTTTCATGCTCTTTCAATTTTCTGGACTCGAAACATATTACAAACCCATTCTGGCTAAGGACTCCACCGAGTCCTTCTTTGCACGCCTCTGTGAAAACCAAAAAATCTTCATTCGAATCTGTGATCTTCAGAATTGGAGCACTAGTTAACAGTTTCTTCAATTGTTGGAAACTCTTTTCACATTCTTTTGTCCATTGAAACTTCTTCCCCTTCCTTTGCAAGGAAGTGATGGGGTGATCTATTCTCGAAAACCTTGCAATGAACCTTCTGTAGTAGCCATCTAGACCCATGAAGGATCTGACTTATTGCACATTATTAGGTGTTGTCCACCCTTTAATGGCCTCAATATTTTCAGGGTCCATTGCTATCCCTTCTTCAGATATGATATGCCCCAAATAGTGAATTTTGTTTTGATAAAATGAACACTTTCTCAATTTGGCATACAACTGATGTTCTCTTAGCACTTGCAGCACCATCCTCAAATGATGCTCATGCTCTTCTTCCAACTTGGAATATACAATAATGTCATCCAAAGAAACAATGACAATTTTGTCTAAATATTCCTGGAAAACACCATTCATTAAGTACATGAAAACAACTGGTGCATTTGACAACCCAAATGGCACCACTGTGAACTCATAATGACCATACCTTGTCCTGAAGGCGGTCTTGTTGATATCTTCCTCTTTAATCCTTACCTGATGGTATTCTGACTTGAGATCTATCTTGGAAAATATATTTGCATCCTTCAATTGATCAAAGAGATCATCAATCCTTGACAGAGGATACTTGTTCTTTATAGTTACTTTGTTCAACTGTCTGAAGTCTATGCACAATCTCATTGTCCCATCTTTCTTCTTCACGAAAAAGACTGGGGCACCCCAAGTTGACACACTTGGGCGTATATACCCCTTCTTCAGAAGTTCTTCAAGTTGCATTTGCAATTCCTTCAACTTTGGTGTACTAATTTTGTAAGGAGTCTTTGATACTCGAGTTGCTCCAGGCATCAAATTAATAGAGAAATCATTATCTCTCTTTGGAGGTAGTCCTTGTACCTCCTTGAACACATCCTCAAAATCTTCCACGACTGCATGATCCTCCAGATTTGGCACCTTATCCTTAGATGCTTCCTCCATATGGGCTGCAAATATTTGACAACCTTTCCTGTAGCACTTCTTCAGCTGCATTGCTGAGATTTCCCGGACAGTAACTGCCCTGGGAATTCCTTGGACTGTTTTTTGATTTCCTTCCTCATCTAAGTAAGTGAATTCCTTATTATGACAGTCTAATATGGCATGGTGTTGGTCCAACCAATCCATACCAATTAGGAAATCATATGATCCCAATGACAAGATGTTCAAATCTGTCTTGGTACATAGTCCATTCATTCCCACTGGACATGATTTAACCAACTCAACAACTTTCCTCTTGGCTCCCATAGCCAGTTGTACTAGTCAAGATTTCCCATGCTTGCTTCTTGGAAAAATAAATCTTTCCACTACCTTAGGGTCGATATAGCTATCACTATCCCCCAAATCAATTAAAATAGTAAAGACATGGTTATTGATCATACCTTCAACTTCAATCATGTGTGATTGAAACTCAGCTTGCTTGTTGTCCAGGGCTGCATAGATCCTTGGTACTCTTCTACCCATGTCCTCCATTGTTTCTGCTTGTTGTGCATTGTGGAAATCTCTTACCTTGTCACTTTTGGGAGGACAATCTCTATACTCGTGGTCTCCTTTACAACCCCAACATTGAATGGGTGCCTGCCTTGACCTTTTCCCTCCTACCTCAACCATTCTATGCTCTCTAAAAGCTGGTTGTCCTTGAGGACTATTTCTGAAAAATGGAGGCTTGTTTCCCTTCTACCTCTATTCCTTCTTGAACTTATTCTTGTCCTCCCAAGGCTTATGGAAAGTAGGCTTTCCTTTTTGCTAATCATATAAGCATTTTTCTCTCCTTATCGTTTCTTGCAGAGTTTTGGGGTCATCATATTGGATTTTATCACTGATGAAAGATGGCAGCCCACTCAGGTACCTATGAATCTTCATTGTCTCATCCTTGATGAAGGAGACATACTTCAACAACTCTAAGAATGTCCTTTCATATTCATCAATATCCATGCTGCCCAATTTAAATTCAAAGAACTCTTTCATCTTTCTGTCATAATACCTCTTGGTCAGGTATTTCTTCTCAAAATGCCTCTTGAAATCCTTCCAAGTCACATTTTTCTCCCTGAGGTGTTGTACTTTCACTAGTTGATCCCACCACATGGATGCTTTTCCTTTGAGTTGGTATATGGCAATTCTTCCCTCTGCATGAGAAGAATAGTTATGCAATTGGAACTACTTCCTCATGCCTACCAGCCATGTCTCTGCATCTTCATCCTTCTTGTGCTCACCATCAAATGTAGGAGGTTTGATTTTGTTCATTTCCCCTTGTAGCTCATCCACCCCAGACCTCTTATGCTTCCTAACAAGGGATGGACTTGAGCTACTGTGTGCTCTCTTATTGGAATGCCTTGGGGAGTGTTGGTGATGTCTGTTATCACTTTTTGTTCTTCTGTGACTCCCTGATTTGCTTGAACCACTCTCCTTATCCAATTTCTTTTATATTCTTTCCAGGCTCTGCATCAACTTTATGTTGAATTCTCCCTGTTGCTCCCTGGATTTCATGAGCTTTTTGTTATCTGCTCGATGAGTCTGGACATCTTTCTTCAACTTTTCAATGATTTTCATCATGTTTCATTCTTTATCTATCTCTTCTCCATGCCAATTGGAGTTCGATCCTTCAACTCCTAAATGGACATCCATTCCTCTAACTTCATTTTTCGAACTGTAAGCACCTTGTGCCTTCCCCATTTCTCTGCACTATGTGGCAATTCGGTTCGGTTCTAACAATCGTTAACTCTACAAAATGTGTAGTCAACCGAGTTTTTTCATGCTATTAGACTTTAATAATTTTCCAGAATAAACCAATCTGATTAAAAAAAAACAATATCAGATTCCATTTTCTGTAGGTCTTGGTCGGTCAAGAACCCCTCGGGCTTCAATCTCTAAGCCTAGTTTTTTTCTACAACAAATTTTGGGCGCTAGACCCTTTTCTTCAGCCCTTGGTTTGCATGTGACCACGGTTGTGACCCAACGCTTATGATTTGGGAGCTTATCCAAAGCTCTGAAACTTCGGGCTCCAGGCTTCAGAGGTTTCCCTTTTTACATGCGTCCCATCATCATAGAACAACGAATTGTAGAACACACGAAGAACGACGGATTTGTGGTCCACCTTCCTTGCACAGATCTATGGTGGATAGGAGCTTCGGGGACTCCGGCGTCGATGGATTTCAAAGCACATCACAAAAAATCTCTCGGAGTGCCGGATTGACAAACTCACAAAGTAGGGTGGATCAACGGTCCATGTCTCCCAGCATCCAACGACTAATACTCGCTATGGAACTCCAGGCTTCGGGGCTCCCGGACTTTGGAGGATTTCACCTTTGCACATCCCAAAACTACAGAACCGTGAGTCTCTGCATACTTCCACATCACCCCGGTGACGTCATCACGTCACTTTACTTCGGTGTTACGGAACTTCGAGGGTTTCTTTCTCCCATTCCATCACAAGCCATTTCTTCTGGAGTGTCAAGTCTCCGGACTTCATGATTTGGCACCACGCATCCACTGGGGCCCACGGTTTCCGTGCTTGAACTAATAAATACTAAAAACATCACATCAAACTTTATACTTTTCAAATTTTGGGGACATGGGTCGACGGTTTTAGAGTAACCCGTCGATCATCCTGCAATTGTCCCCACGCTAACACGTACCCCTTCTGGGAAACCGTGGTTTGGATTGCGGGACCGCCTTGTAGAATTATCTGCCACGCAACTTCGATCTCTGCAATGCCGCCTGGCCATCGATATTGATAGATCGTGATCAAAATTAATGCGGGCCCGATCCAACTAATTTCTTTGCCAAGCTTAACTACCTTGTGCCACTATTGGGAGTGCCACGTGGCAGGACACACAAAGCCAACACGTGGCTCAATCAGGTGGGTGACATATGTCACATTCTAACTGCATTTCTATCGTACAAAGGTTCTTAACTCACTGACACATGGCACACATCCCATGTTTCCACGTCATCCCTAGTGATGTCAGCAGGCCGTGTCACTTCGGGAATTCGGGCTTCGGGATATTTCACCTTAGCATACCCCGTTTCTCCCGAACGCCAAATTCCTGAACTTTTTTACCTTCCACTCTTGGCTTATTCCTACGGTTTTGATCCGTCCTTGGTCAAATCCAATGGTAAACACTCCCCCCCGATCTACGGTGTAGATCCTCTTCGGTACTTCAGAACTTCAGTCTTCGACCATTTCTGCTCTATCACACATAAACTTCACCAAAGTCCGAAGTACTTAGGGGTTAATCCTCATGCACCTTTCTTCAGATCCGACGATCATGACTTAATCTTTGCTTGATATAACAACTTATCTTGCTCTTGCCCAGATCTAACGGCCCAACACCACGAATGTTGTGATTTCTTTCTTTGTGGCCATTTCTTAAACTTGTTACACCTCCTGTGTTTCCGAACACAGTCCAAGTATTCTTTCAACGCCCTTCTGGCACTTTGTACCTCAAAATTCTCTGTACTTTCTTTGTCAAATTTCTCATTCGTGGCCCATCCAGGTTTTGAGTAGAAACCATGGCTCTGATACCATTTTGTGACGTCCCCAACCACCAACAGGTCAGGCAACGTCACTACAATATGTCTCTCTTATCTCTAATACCATTTTGTAAACGTCCCCAACCACCAACAGGACGGGCACCATCACTACATGACGTCTCTCTTAGCTCTGATACCATTTTGTAAATTTATAGGCATGCATATCTAATGCAATTAACAATTACAACATTCTTTTCATGCTACTTATTCATGCAGAAATAACATTAAAACATTTTGACACTATATGCATACAGATGACATATTCTAACCATACACATATTAATGCATAATTAACAGTAAGCCTACACATACAACATATATGATATATCTAGGCATTACTCATCAAGTTATAAAACATGTACAATTACACCACATACAATCAACATATAGTTGGTACTTATATTTCAATATATGACCACCAATTGCATGCAGACCTTCCACGAACCTCCTATCCTTAGACCACGTTGCTCATCACGCTCAGCAGTGGCTCACCCCCGAGTTGGGACTAAATTCCACCCAAGGAAAATGAATCCTAGACCTAGGCTGAGGCTACAGGAACTGCACTATGCAACTGGAAGGATTCTCTCCAAGGAGCCTACTTACGCCCATTGCTCATGGGCTCTCATTCCCCACATGCATGTCCCAGCCCGGGAATATGCACCTTCATTGTTCCACAGTCCATCGACTGCTCCACTTACCTTACAGGGCTTCAAAAGCAGGTCGGATTAGAAATTCTCAGAGCTATGTAGCTGGTACTGGACTCCCTCCAGGAGAAATCACTTCCCAACAAACTCTCTCACCTGGAGAT
>JZKD02S1858439.1:32879-55548 GCA_000966675.3 Picea glauca
AGAACTCTTTCATCTTTCTATCATAATACCTCTTGGTCAGGTATTTCTTCTCAAAATGCCTCTTGAAATCCTTCCAAGTCACATTTTTCTCCCTGAGGTGTTGTACTTGCACTAGTTGATCCCACCACATGGATGCTTTTCCTTTAAGTTGGTATATGGCAATTCTTCCCTCTGCATGAGAAGATTAGTTATGCAATTGGAACTACTTCCTCATGCCTAGCAACCATGTCTCTGCATCTTCATCCTTCTTGTGCTCACCATCAAATGTAGGAGGTTTGATTTTGTTCATTTCCCCTTGTAGCTCATCCACCCCAGACCTCTTATGCTTCCTAGCAAGGGATGGACTTGAGCTACTGTGTGCTCTCTTATTGGAATGCCTTGGGGAGTGTTGGTGATGTCTGTTATCACTTTTTGTTCTTCTGTGATTCCCTGATTTGCTTGAACCACTCTCCTTATCCAATTTCTTTTATATTCTTTCCAGGCTCTGCATCAACTTTATGTTGAATTCTCCCTGTTGCTCCCTGGCTTTCATGAGCTTTTTGTTATCTGCTCGATGAGTCTGGACATCTTTCTTCAACTTTTCAATGATTTTCATCATGTTTCATTCTTTATCTATCTCTTCTCCATGCCAATTGGAGTTCGATCCTTCAACTCCTAAATGGACATCCATTCCTCTAACTTCATTTTTCGAACTGTAAGCACCTTGTGCCTTCCCCATTTCTCTGCACTATGTGGCAATTCGGTTCGGTTCTAACAATCGTTAACTCTACAAAATGTGTAGTCAACCGAGTTTTTTCATGCTATTAGACTTTAATAATTTTCCAGAATAAACCAATCTGATTAAAAAAAAACAATATCAGATTCCATTTTCTGTAGGTCTTGGTCGGTCAAGAACCCCTCGGGCTTCAATCTCTAAGCCTAGTTTTTTTCTACAACAAATTTTGGGCGCTAGACCCTTTTCTTCAGCCCTTGGTTTGCATGTGACCACGGTTGTGACCCAACGCTTATGATTTGGGAGCTTATCCAAAGCTCTGAAACTTCGGGCTCCAGGCTTCAGAGGTTTCCCTTTTTACATGCGTCCCATCATCATAGAACAACGAATTGTAGAACACACGAAGAACGACGGATTTGTGGTCCACCTTCCTTGCACAGATCTATGGTGGATAGGAGCTTCGGGGACTCCGGCGTCGATGGATTTCAAAGCACATCACAAAAAATCTCTCGGAGTGCCGGATTGACAAACTCACAAAGTAGGGTGGATCAACGGTCCATGTCTCCCAGCATCCAACGACTAATACTCGCTATGGAACTCCAGGCTTCGGGGCTCCCGGACTTTGGAGGATTTCACCTTTGCACATCCCAAAACTACAGAACCGTGAGTCTCTGCATACTTCCACATCACCCCGGTGACGTCATCACGTCACTTTACTTCGGTGTTACGGAACTTCGAGGGTTTCTTTCTCCCATTCCATCACAAGCCATTTCTTCTGGAGTGTCAAGTCTCCGGACTTCATGATTTGGCACCACGCATCCACTGGGGCCCACGGTTTCCGTGCTTGAACTAATAAATACTAAAAACATCACATCAAACTTTATACTTTTCAAATTTTGGGGACATGGGTCGACGGTTTTAGAGTAACCCGTCGATCATCCTGCAATTGTCCCCACGCTAACACGTACCCCTTCTGGGAAACCGTGGTTTGGATTGCGGGACCGCCTTGTAGAATTATCTGCCACGCAACTTCGATCTCTGCAATGCCGCCTGGCCATCGATATTGATAGATCGTGATCAAAATTAATGCGGGCCCGATCCAACTAATTTCTTTGCCAAGCTTAACTACCTTGTGCCACTATTGGGAGTGCCACGTGGCAGGACACACAAAGCCAACACGTGGCTCAATCAGGTGGGTGACATATGTCACATTCTAACTGCATTTCTATCGTACAAAGGTTCTTAACTCACTGACACATGGCACACATCCCATGTTTCCACGTCATCCCTAGTGATGTCAGCAGGCCGTGTCACTTCGGGAATTCGGGCTTCGGGATATTTCACCTTAGCATACCCCGTTTCTCCCGAACGCCAAATTCCTGAACTTTTTTACCTTCCACTCTTGGCTTATTCCTACGGTTTTGATCCGTCCTTGGTCAAATCCAATGGTAAACACTCCCCCCCGATCTACGGTGTAGATCCTCTTCGGTACTTCAGAACTTCAGTCTTCGACCATTTCTGCTCTATCACACATAAACTTCACCAAAGTCCGAAGTACTTAGGGGTTAATCCTCATGCACCTTTCTTCAGATCCGACGATCATGACTTAATCTTTGCTTGATATAACAACTTATCTTGCTCTTGCCCAGATCTAACGGCCCAACACCACGAATGTTGTGATTTCTTTCTTTGTGGCCATTTCTTAAACTTGTTACACCTCCTGTGTTTCCGAACACAGTCCAAGTATTCTTTCAACGCCCTTCTGGCACTTTGTACCTCAAAATTCTCTGTACTTTCTTTGTCAAATTTCTCATTCGTGGCCCATCCAGGTTTTGAGTAGAAACCATGGCTCTGATACCATTTTGTGACGTCCCCAACCACCAACAGGTCAGGCAACGTCACTACAATATGTCTCTCTTATCTCTAATACCATTTTGTAAACGTCCCCAACCACCAACAGGACGGGCACCATCACTACATGACGTCTCTCTTAGCTCTGATACCATTTTGTAAATTTATAGGCATGCATATCTAATGCAATTAACAATTACAACATTCTTTTCATGCTACTTATTCATGCAGAAATAACATTAAAACATTTTGACACTATATGCATACAGATGACATATTCTAACCATACACATATTAATGCATAATTAACAGTAAGCCTACACATACAACATATATGATATATCTAGGCATTACTCATCAAGTTATAAAACATGTATAATTACACCACATACAATCAACATATAGTTGGTACTTATATTTCAATATATGACCACCAATTGCATGCAGACCTTCCACGAACCTCCTATCCTTAGACCACGCTGCTCATCACGCTTAGCAGTGGCTCACCCCCGAGTTGGGACTAAACTCCACCCAAGGAAAATGAATCCTAGACCTAGGCTGAGGCTACAGGAACTGCACTATGCAACTGGAAGGATTCTCTCCAAGGAGCCTACTTACGCCCATTGCTCATGGACTCTCATTCCCCACATGCATGTCCCAACCCGGGAATATGCACCTTCATTGTTCCACAGTCCATCGACTGCTCCACTTACCTTACAGGGCTTCAAAAACAGGTCGGATTAGAAATTCTCAGAGCTATGTAGCTGGTACTGGACTCCCTCCAGGAGAAATCACTTCCCAACAAACTCTCTCACCTGGAGAGATTTTCTCACAGGCCTGATAACCTGGTTCTTCAACCACGGGCCTGACGACCCGCCTCTTCAATCCACAACCACTAAAATCGGGTAAGGCAAGGGGACGACTCAACAATTTACAGAGGTTCACAAAGGCGGAAATGACTCTGGCTGCGTACTTGTTTAGTGCATGCGTGAACTGCACAAGGGATGGCCAACATGCCGAGGATGAACTCGTGAGAAAATAAATGGTCAGAATGTTGAGAGCGAGCCAAGAAAATGGTGAGAATCGTCAGCTTGCAGAATCGTGAGAGAGTTGTAATCGTGAGAGCGAACTCCTTCGAAAGGTGGCCAAAATGGTTCCTCAGCTGCAACAAAGGTGGAACTTCCCACATAAATCTTCATGTGTTCTGAGTGACACTTGTCTCTCCAGGAGCACACTCCTCTCCACTTGGAGTTTGTTCCTCTCCTCAAAGGAACTTAGGATAACTGGTTTTATTTTCCCGACTTTAGTACTTTTCAGGAATACATTATAATATTCCCTTGGGTTAATCCCTCAAGCTTAGCCCCTCTTTCCTAGCCTCTCAACCCCATTCCTTTCCCTTCCCAGTGGAGCTTAGTCCCCCATAACTATTTCTTCGTGGTTGGTCTACACGGAACGATGTATTTTATTAATAATATGCATAATTACATATACAAAAATCAGGCCCACTAACCTTAGCCTCTAGGCTCTTCAGCCTAATAAACACATAAGCCTACCATCTTATAATTACTTAGTTCACCAGCCTACAAACATCATCACATTTCATAGGGGCTCAGCCTTGGGGTATTACAAGTGCGTTGTATAATAGGTTTATATTCCAACATAGAATTTAACTTTCAGTTTCCAATTCATTTCTATAACATTGCACATTTATATTTTACTTTACTTTCAACAATGATGTTTAATTATAAAGTAGATAAGGAGTTATGTAGCATCAAGTAGTAATCCTTAAGACATTCCACGTCCAAAAGACTCATTCTACAAAGTTTTGGTTCTCTATTGTAGGTAGTTGCATATTAGTTGCATATTGATCATATAGTTTTATTTTCTAAAAAGAAAATAATACATAATTCATTTAGCAACTCATTTCTATAATGGATGATTGCATAAACTTTACATAGTGATTCACAAATCTATGATTCCCCTGGTTGATAATTTAAGTGTGATTACCTAAGATTCAATAACCTTTATTGTTACAATACTTGAGCTCACCAATTTTTGGCACTGTTGTCAGGGAAGTACTAAAATCTTTAAAGAAGAAAGCACTACTAAATGAGTATTCCATTTGTGAAAGAGAGAAGGAACCAAGGTTCTCGAGGGTTTCCTTTTCTAGTTGGTCTTCTTTTTTTTGTATTTCGTAGGTTGTTTTTTAGAAAAATGCATGCATCGCAGTAAGGATAAATTAGGAATATTTTTACCCAAGATTTTATAACCAAAGTATAGGTCCAAGAGGTAGTGGGAGGCAAGAACAAGAATGTAGCCACGAGTTAATAATTACAGGAAAAGGTCTAAAATAAATCTATGAATAAAGATGTGAATAATTTGGGGATTGGGAAGATTCTTCATTTTCATATTTTTCTCTGTTCACTATGGTTGATGAAAGAGCAGAGGGAAGGGTGGAAGGCAAGAGATTGATTTTAATATCCTAGAAACATGGGAGCAAATAAGATTAAAAACATAAACCCAACATCTCTTCTCCATTTCCATGGAATGATCACTAAGGACCCAAACACTTTCCTCTTTGATTTTGAAGACCTTTTCAGGACTTATGACTACAAGAATAATGCCTAAAATTTTAGATTGTCCCCCTCTACTTTGAAAAAAGCAGCTCTCAAATGGTTCATAAGTCTATATGTACATAGTATCGTGCATGGGAAACAATGAAAAATATTTTTATAGAGAAATACATAGAATATTGATAATCTAGAGATGTAGGAGATGAAATATTCCAAATGATTCCAGGAGAGGATGAATCATTAGAGGACTATGTTGAGATATTTCACTTCAGTTACAAGAGATCTACCAATTGCACAATTGACAAAGACTCTTGAAGGAGTAACATATGACTATGTGAAAGCTTTAAATTTGATCACATCTATGGATATTTCCAAATGCATTTATGATGAGATAAGAAATGTTTGCAAAAACTACTCAAGAGCTTCTACTAAAAAGGGTAAAGGAATCAGAGGAGATGTTGCACAAACCTCTAGGACCATAGCTAGATTAACAAACATAGAAATTGAAAATCTATTGGAGGATATGAAGATATACATTTTACATCCACTGGCAATCCAATTTGATACACTCCAAGCCAAGAAGGAGAAAGAGGAAACTGAAAAAACTTGGGCAATTTTTGCCCAAAGTGCACAAAAAATATGCTCATCATGAATGCCCACTGAACAATATAGAAGTCTATAGCATTTGTAAATACAACCACGACATCAATTAGTGCCCACAACTACTAGGTTTGAAGTCTTTATATGAGGGAGCATCTCAAAATGTGGAGTATTTTTGCTTTGTCAACCCACAAATGCAAGGACTACCATACATAACTCAAGGTACACCATACAAACATCCTCAACATTTCAATTCTTCTTGGAATAATCAAATTAATCTTCTGATAAACTGGTATTATTAGCCTTGGCCAAACCCATTTCCCCCCTAGCAGTAATGGAAATATCCAAATTTCCAAAATCAAAAGACACCTTTCTTTCCTTATCAACAGCCCCAACAAAGCCAATGGTATGCTCAACAACAACCTTGGAAATCTCACCAAAACCGACAACCAATTTCTTAGAAGCAAACATCACTGCAACCTCCTCAACCAACCAATACTCTTTAGCATCCTAGACCTCCTTAACTTCCTACTCAACCTTCACCAAAGCCAAACAATAATAAACAAGTATGTAAAATGAGATAGTAACACATAATACCTACTCTATAGAGTCTTTAAATTATGATGAAGTCTAACTTTGCTCAGGAAAATTAGTGATAAAAACATTGCCACAAATTATTACTGAACCTATTGATGAGGAACATTTGCAAAATCCTAAAAATCACAAATAGGGAATCCCACTCCTCAGCAAGAAACACAACATCTAGAGGCTAGATCACCATTTCTAGAAATATTAAACCAATCTAAACCCATGATCCATCTAGAGGCTAGATCGCCATTTCTAGAAATATTAAACCAAACTAAACCCATGATCCAACTAGAAGTTGACTTTTTGGGGAAGATTAAGAATTTACATGTCAAAATACCCTTAATCCAAGTAATTAAGGATGTGCCAATTTATATTAAATATATTTGAGAATCGTGCTTGAAGAAACCTAAAGTAAAAAGTAAAGATGCACAAACCATCCATGTAATAGGACAACTTGTTGATCTTAACCTTGGAAAGGTACTTGTTCCTAAATATTATAATCCAGAAAACCCCATAGTGAATATTCACATTGCTAATAAATTGATAACAAACACTTTGATTGACCTAGGGGAAACCATAAATGTAACAACAAAGGACAACTTAAGAAAATCGAAACTTCAAGGAAGTTTAAGACTAACCTTTATTGTTCTACAAATCATTGATAGATCCAATGCCAAGCCAGAAGGGATGCTAGAAGATATTATTGTCTCTATAGACTCTTGGGAGTACCCAACATATTTTATGGTCTTGCAGACAAAATCAAGATTAGGAGGTTATCCTTTAGGTATTGAAAAAATTGTTTGTAAACATCATATCTATATCAATGATAATGTATATCATGTTAGACAACCTCAACATCAAATGAATGAATCCAACCCTTAAGGACGTTGTTAAAATAAAATTGTAGAAACTCTTAGATGTTGATTTTATCTATCCTATATCAGAAAATCAATGGGTTTATCCTCTAGTTATAGTGCCCAAGAAAGGAGGGAAATGGTGAGTGTGTGTATATTATCAGGATTTTAATAAGGCAACCAAGAAAAACCATTTTCCTATACCAACCATTGATCAAGTACCAAATACTCTATTTGGGAAAAATTATGTTTCCTTCCTAAATGGTTTTATTGGATATAATGAAATACAAATTTCCTTACAAGACCAAGATAAAACTACCTTCACATGCCCATAGGGTACCTTTCCCTATTAAGTCTTACCTTTTGGACTATGCAATTCATCAACCAAATTTCAAAAAATTTCCCTCAACATATTTTCAGACTTAACCTTTGACATTGTAGAAGGCATATATGAATGGCATTACAACCTATGGGAACACTTATAAGAAATCCTTAACCATCCTAGAAAAAAGTGTTGCAGAGATGCAAGAATGTGAATCTATCCCTCAATGATCAAAATGTTTCATTCTAATGAATGAAGACATAATGTTAGGATACTTTGTTTTAGTTGTAGGCATAAAAGTAGACAATGTTAAAACTTCAATCATTCAAGATTTACCAACCCCTTTGAAAAAACATGATTATCGAAGCCTACTTGCACATGATGGCTATTATAGAATATTCATTCCTAATTTTAGTAATATTTGTGCCCCATTATGTCTTTCTTACAAAGGATGTTGAATTCATAGGGACTCCAAAATGTCAAACAATCTTTGACACTTTAAAACAAAATCTAATCTCAACCCTCATACTAAAAGGACCAAAATGGAAACTCCCTTTAGATATCCATACAGATGCTTCATAGAAGGCTTTAGGTGATGTCCTAAGGAAACATGAAGATGAAGAAAAGTATGTTATTTAATTCATCAAAAAAACCCTTGCTAGAGTGGAATTGAATTATACAATTACTAAGAAGGAATTTATCATTGTGGTGTATGCCATTAATCAATTTAGACATTATATAACAAGTTACACCATTTTTTCCATATTAACCATGTTGTAATTAGCTATCTCATGAGCAAGCTTGTCATTAATGGAATAGTAGTTAGATGGTTACTTTTGCTACAAGATTTTGATCTAACCATATTAGATAAGCCTAGTAAGGAGAATGTTGTTGCAGATTTCTTGTCCCATTTGTAAAATGACCTAGAAAAAGAATGGGTAGATGTCACCTTCCCCGACGAGAATTTATTTGCAGTGTCCTTGCAGACTCCATGGTTTGCTAACATTACAAACTATCTTGTATTTGTAAAGTTTCCACAACATTTCTCTCGTAAAGAATGTTGCAAAATCAGTAAGAAGAGTGTTCCATGTTTAGTGGTTTTAGTACTTGGGTGAGAAAAAACAACCTTTTCTATAGTAGAGGCTACTATACTATAGACAAAGAATTGATTAGAGTTAGTCAACAAATAAATAACTTGCAAATAAGAAAGCAAAGAGACAAACATGTGAGAAAATAGATACAAGAATAGAATAAATAGACAAATAGATAGGGAAGCAAGGAAACTTTCTATTGCCAATGAACAAAGCTATGGACTTGGAGATACACCTTGGAATATTATATAGAGTAGATGGATTCTCCTCTCCTCTCCTCCTTGGGAGGGTTATTTTATGTTCCTTTGGAATTCTCCTCTCTCTCTAACAAATAAGTGTGCATGAGCTCTTCATGGGAAGAATCCAAACACTAGCTAGTGTCTATGTTACAAAAGATGATAGCTTAGGAATATTGTTGAAAACATGTTGTCATTGATGTCAAAGGTAAACATGATTTTGATAGATTTCATTGATATCATATGTAGGGAAGATTGAATGTTGTCAATGATAAGAGGAGGGCCATGAATGTTTCTACAAATTGTGTATTCCCCATGTGAATAAAGACAAGAGGAATGAAACAACCCTGAAGAAATCAAGGAACGAGATCTAACAGGTCCAAGGATCGAACCTGAACTAGTAACATGAATCCAACAAAGGAAACATAGAACATCCCTATGCATTATTGAGTTTCTTTGAAATATTGCACTTGGTTGTAAACAAGTCTGCAAAGGTCATGTTTAAGCTCATAAGGATTTCTTGATGAAGTGTCTGCATCTTAGGTTAAAATACAGGTTGGTGAGGAAGGAAATCAGAGAAGAATTAAAGCCCAGAAATGGCTAAGTCCTAAATCAGACTGTTACCATGAAGAAATCCCTATGTTTGAGTTGAAGGAAATCACATCCATTGATTCGAAACAATGAACAAATCTAGACTATTGGTCAGAGCGTGCAAGGTGACATGGAGTCTTACGATGAAGGAGACATAGAGTCAACACCATTCATTGATCAATCAGAGAATGATCTCAACAAATCTTAGACCGTTGACTGAAGCATGAGCCATCGAAGTGGGTTGTGATACTTGAGAACAGAGTTCAATGACGATAAGGTTTGAGAACCGTAGATTTATCGGAAGATCCATCTCAGCCATTGGATCTATAATGATCCACTTCGAAGAAGGAGGGTGACATGTTGTGACATGTTCGCAGACATGGTAATGAGGATGCTAGCGTGACAAGTAGTGTGTCCCAAGGGTGACATGTGTCAGCATTTGATTGTGCCAAAACAAGAGTGGACCCAGTTGGACCTGGATACCTTTAGGTCATCGTATCAAATCTCAGTCGTTGAAGTTGGCGCATGGAGTAGATCTTTGTCGTTCGTTGATGGTCGAAGTGAATTGTGATACCTGCAACAAATAAACTATGACGATGAAATTTGGTAGATGAAAATCATTGGATAAGGTACAATCATGACCATTGGATCATTTGGAGTGCAAGTCATCAGAGTGGACTGCAGAGGCACTTTGATGACGAGAGACTCCGAGAATGATTGATAGTCATTGATTGAAGAGTGGAGGGAATGAAACGATAGTCGTATATCTATCATGGGCCCATTTGGGCATGAAGGCCTTTAGAATGTTATGTCAGTCCTTGAGTTGGAATGAAGAATAGATCTTTGTCGTTCGTCGGAGTGGACCGTGTTACCAGCATTAAACATACAATAAAGATGACAATGAAAATGACGACGAGGAACCTCAAGAGTGCTTATGAGTCATAGATCAACAAGAAGGTGAGATGCAATCTCAATCGTAGATCTGTCATGGTCCCACCTGATCAGTTAAAGAGAAAATGAAGAGATGAGAGATAACCGTTATGCAGGTTGAAGGTGACGACGAGGATCAGAGCCGTTGATCCCTGCCTCCAAGGACCATTGGATCCGTTAGTGTAGATCGTCAAAGAAGAGCCATCAAAACTAAATTTTATACCCATTTTCTTGTTGTCTCGATGATGACGATCATCAGCCTAGTGGAAAGGAAAGAATAGATTGACGATTATGATCAAACGAAGAGACGATCGTACAACTGTTGAGCGTCGAGGTGGTGTTGAGTATTTTAGTACCCCAATGGTCCCGATGAATGTGATTGCATATCGACGATGGAAATTAAATGGAGATCCAGATCAGATGGTGGTTGAGTGTCGAGGACTAGTGAATGATATTGCGTGCAACAAAAGGAAACCAAGATCAATTTTCATGGAGGTATTTGTGTTGGGTACGAAGGAATGTTTCATCCCGATTTTGAGGAGATCTAGAGCTGACCAATTGAGCACGATTTGTACCTGGAAAAATCATTAAGGGCATAATATATATACAAAATGATTCCCTAATCAAGCTAAAGAGTGTGTGGAGTGTGAGAGAGTGTGTGAAGGAGAAGGAATATGAGGCTCACAGGTCCGAGGATGTTAGAGAACGAAATGAAGATCGTCTAAGGGTGGTTGGGAGGTGCAAGGACAAAAGAACATCTGAAACTATGCAGAGTGCGAACTGTGACAACAGAGATAGAGAAAAATACTTGTGCAGTGTTGAGTTGGTTCTCAACTAAGGGGATTGTTGTCTCCTGTAGGTGGGCTCTTGCTAATCCAGTAGTTGTAGGTTGGTGCTTACAGGGAAAACAAAGTTAGTTCTCAGTAAACGAGATTAGTGTATCATACAGGTTGGTGCCTGCATACATTATTTCAGATTTGGTGCTCAGAGGTGATTGGTGTCTCCTGTAGGTTGGTTTTTGCAAGCATTGTAATAATAGGTTGGTGCCTACAAGATTTATAAAGAACATTTTGTGGTTTTCTCCAATTTGGGTTTCCACGTTAAATATTTGTGTACTATTCCTTTGTGTCGATCTCTGTTGATATGTAATTAGCATTGCTTATGATTAATTATGTGATGATTAGTTAAAGTTGTAAAAAGAAAAAGGTGATTAAAAAATTCTCAATATTGATTCAACCCTCCTCTCAGTATTACTGAATATTCCAAAAAATGGTATTAGAGCAGGTTCCTTCAATAAAAATGTAACCACTAAAAGGTGAATCACTGTATCTCAAATGGATGAACAAGAGGGTTTTTCAACAAACAAAGCTCCAATATTTGATGGATCGGATTATGTTTTCTGGAAGATAAGAATGCAAACCTATTTGATGTCACTTGGGTATGATATCTGGAGTGCAGATGAGAATGGTTACACCACTCCAAAAACTCCACCAATGGATACAAATGGAATGAGGCTCGGTAACAATAATTCTAGGGTCAAGAATTCTATTCTTTGCGGTTTGGAAAAATCATTGTATACCAAAGTCATGCATTGTGCCTTAGCAAAAGAGATGTGGGACAAATTATAGGAAACTTATGAAGGAGATGACAAGGTCAAGAGAGAAAAGTTACTAATCCATAGAGGACAATTTGAGACTCTCAATATGAATGAAGAAGAAAGTATTGCAACCTATTTTCTTCGTGTGGATGAGATTGTCAACAATATCATAAGATTGGGTGAAGAGATTGAAGAAACCATCATTGTACAAAAGGTGCTTAGATCACTTTCCTCAATATTTAATCCCAAGATACATGCCATTGAATAATTAAAGGACCTATATAAATTGAAAATGGATGAGTTGCCCAAAATTGTCACTACATATGAGATGAGGATAGAACAGGGCAAGCCAACAAAGCTATCAATTAAGGAAAGCAACCTTCAAGGCATTAAATAAGACAAAGAGAGAGGAAATCAAGATGAGTGACAACTCAGATAATGAATTAGATGAGGAAGAGGCCAACTTTGGCAGGAATCTCAAATCAAGCAAAAACAAAGGTAAACTTTCCTTTATATGTGAAATGAAGATCAAATCAAAGATCACCATTTGACAAGACTAGTCTTGGATATAGTGAAAAGAATGAAGTTGTGCATGAAGAAGCCTCAACCTCTCCAAAACAGTCAAGTGAAGAAAGGACCAAGAGATATGCTGATATATTAAAAAATTCTACCAAGAATGAAAACAACAGGTAGGAAGATCAATATGTTCCATAGAAGACAAATATTACTCACAAGGACAGAATCAGGAGGACTCTCCCATCAATATGGAATCACATATTCATGTACCAAAATGATTACTTTGGATATTTTTGTTCTTGCCATGGTTTTGGTCACAAAGTAATAGATTGCAGAACAAATATAAGAGATGGTTACATGAGGAACACCAACAAAAATACCCATGGATTCTCAAGAAGAAAATACAACTCATTTCTCATTTTATGAACTATAACATCATATGTTATAATTGAAATAGTGTTGGGCATACAATAATATTATGCAAAAGTGATTTCAGAAAAAGTGAGAAAGAGGAAGCCATGATGATCATGGAGAGAAATTGGGAACAAAGGGAACAAAAAAAAAGAAAAAAAAAATGTTCGTTCAAGATGCACTTCGTGCACAAAAGAATAAGGATAAGTGGGTCATTGATAGTGGGTGCTCTAGTCAAATCACAGGAGATAGATAAAATTTTATCACCCTGAAAAATAATGAAGTCAGTGTCACCTTTGGAGACAACAATAGCTCAAACATAGTTGGAAAAGGAACTCTCAATCTTGACAATGGAAAAGCTAAAGTGGAAAAGTTTTTGTGCATTGAAATTTTGAAACATAATCTTCTTAATGTAAGCCAGATGTGTGATCAAGGACACAATCTTACATTTAACTCTCGAGAATGCGAGATCAAAAAAACAAATTCAGGCAAGTTGGGTGAAAAGGCAATAGAAACTCCAAACAATGTATTTGTTCTTGATGAAATCAATGGAGAAAAATGTTTTATAGGGAAGATAGATGAGATTTGGTTGTTGCATAAAAGAATGGGCCATATGAACTTTGAAAACCTAGTAAAAATTAGTATTAAACAAGCAATAAGAGATATACCAAAGATCACAAAACCCTCAAGCATTGTCTATAAGCAGTTCGAGCATGGAAAAAAATCAAGGGTGAGCTTTAAGACAAAGGAATATGCAACATCCAGGTCATTGGAACTTGTACATACATATCTCTGTGGACCAACAAGAACTAAGAGCTTGCAAGGAGAAAGTTACTTCATGTTGTTGATTGATGACTATACAAGAATGACATGGGTTACATTTCTCAAAAATAAATATGAGGTATTTGAAAAATATAAAGAATTCAAAGCTTTATTCGAGAATGAGACAGATCTTAAAATCAAATTCTTAAGGTCAGATAATGTAGGTGAGTTCATATCCAATGAAGTTTAAGAATTATGTGAAAATCATAAAATAAAAAGACAGTTTGCAACTGTAAGAACTCCTCAAAAAAATGGAATAGTTGAAAGGAAAAGCAAACATATACAAGAAATTTCTAGAACGATGTTAAATTAAATAGGTTTATCAGACAAATTTTGGAGAGAAGCAGTTTATATTGTTGTTTACATTCTAAACATAGGTTAGATTAGAGTCAATAATGACAAGACACCCTATGAATTATGGAAAGGTCGACCAACATTTGTCAAACACTTCAGAATATTTGGAAGCAAGTGTTAGATTAAACAAGATGATGAGGATTTAGGAAAGTTTGACTCAAGGGCAGATAAAGAAAATTTTCTTGGGTATTCATCAAGAAGCAAAGCCTATAGGTGTTACAACAAAAGGTTGCAGAAGATTGTTGAAAGCATAAATGTCAGAATAGATGAAGAAAGACCACACAAGAACCAACTCGAAGAAGAAGAAATAGATCACAACAAAGAGGAGGAAGAAGAAGAATATGAAGACGAAATACAAGAAGAAGAAGAAATAAAAGAAGAAGAAGAAACAAAACGTCAAGATACACAGACACCATCATGGTTTGTGTAGAAAAATCATCCATAAAACTTAATTCTTGGTGGAAAAAATGTTGGGACTCAGACTAGAAGAAACTTGGTAAGCAGTTTTGAACAGATGAATCTTTCTTGACTGTCCCAAATAGAGACTAAATGCTTTGTAGCGGATAGTAATGATCAACATTGGGTTAAAATGCTATGGAAGAAGAGTTAAACCATATTGAAAAAAATCAGACATGGGAACTTGTTCCAAGACCTAAAGATAAGAATGTGATTGGTACAAAGTGGGTATTATGAAACAAGTTAAATGAAGATGGAAAAGTAGTAAGAATTAAAGCAAGACTGATTTGTAAAGGGTATGTTGAAGTAGAAGGTTGAATTTGAAGAAACCTTTGCTCCTGTTGCAAGACTAGAAGCGATTATAATGTTTTTGGCATTTGCAAGTTTCAATAATTTTAGGGTGCATCAAATGAATGTCAAGTCAACATTCCTGAATGCATATTTAGAGGAAGAAGTTTACATAGAACAACCTGAACGGTTCTTATTTTCAGAAGAAGAATATTATATTTGTAGATTGAATAAGGCACTCTATGGATTAAAGTAGGCTCCTAGAGCATGGTATTAAAGACTTGACAAGTACTTGCAACAACAAGGTTTCAAAAGAGGAACATCATATAGAAATATCTACATCAAAATAACTAATGTAGAAATGTTAATCATTGTAGTTTATGTGGATGATATCATTTTTGGAAGTAATTTTGATAGAATGATCCAAAATTTTGCAGAAGAAATGAAAAAATATTTTGAGATGTCCATGCTTGGAGAACTATCATTCTTTTTAGGACTACAGATTACTCAAACCAACAAAGGTATATTCATTTCTCAGAAAAAATATATCAAAGAGATGTCGAAGAAATTTGGAATGGAAGTAAACCTGTCAACACACCCATGGTCACTGGTTGTAAGCTAAGTAAAGAAGATGAGTCAAAGGAAGAAAATCAAACTCTCTACAAATCAATGATAATCAATCTCCTGTATGTAACATCTTCAAGACCAGATATTATGGAGGAAGTAGGGTTAGTTGGAAGGTTTCCAACAACACCAAAGGAAACACATGTACTAGCAGTAGAAAGAATATTCAAATACCTGAAAGGCACACTGGACTTTGGTTTATTGTATCCCACAAGAAAATATTGTGCTTTGATAGCTTACATAGATGCAGACTAGGCAGATAGTTTGGATGGCAGAAATATCAGCAGTGGTGGAGCAATCTTTTTGGGAAGCAACTTGGTGTCTTAGTTCAACAAGAAGCAATAATCAATCTCTATATCCACAACAGAAGCATAATACATTGCAACAACATCATGTTGTACACAAGTGCTCTGATTGAAGCAAACACTGAAATATATTCAAGTAGAATATGATAGACCCATATCAATTCTATGTGACAATACCAATGCAATAAACATATCTAAGAATCTAGTTATGCATTTAAAAAAAAAAACACATTACAATCAAGTATCACTCCTTGAGATAAAAAGTCACAGAATAGAATGTCAAATTGGAGTATATTGGCACAAAAGAATAGGTTGTTGATATATTTACAGAACCTCTTCCTAGAGAAGTATTTGAGTATCTTAGACAAAAATTGGAGGTGGTCCCCATGTCATCCACTCACTAAAGTACTAGAGGAGGAGCTGCAGAAGGTGAAGAAGGTGGCTAGTTTGCTAAAGAGTATTGTGTAAGGGGGAGAAAATCACTTTTCCATTGATGTCAAAAGGGGAGAGTATGGAGAAAGGGGGAGATTTGCAAAAAGAAGAAGTCAACTTAGATGAGAACAAAAGGATGATAAATATGGCTACATAGACTGGAGGAGTTTCAGATTGTGTTGCCATCAATGAAAAAGGGGGAGTTTGTTGAAAATATTTTGTCATTGATGTCAAAGGTAGACATGACTGTGACATATGTCATTGATATCACAGGCAGGGCATATTGACTGTTGTCAAGGATAATAGGAGGACTATGAATGCTTCTACAACTTGTGTATTCCCTATGTAAATAAAGGAAATAGGAATGAAAAAACCATGAAGAAATCGAGGAACGTGATCTAACAGGTCTAAGGATCGAACCTGAACCAGTGACACGAATCCTACAAAGGAAACAAAGAAAATCCCTATGCAGTATTGAGTTTCTACGGAATATTGCACTTGGTTGTAAATAGGTCTACAAAGTTCATGTTTAATTTGATAAGGTTTTCTTGATGAAGTGTTTGCATATCAGGTTAAAAACAGGTTGAAGAATGAAAGGAAGGGAATCAGAGAAGTGTTAAAGCCCAGAAATGGATAAGTCCTAAATCAAACTATTACCATGAATAACTCCATGTGTTCGAGTCGGAGGAAATCACAACCATTGATTTGACACAACAAACAAATATGGACTATTGGTCACAGCGTGTAAGGTGACAGGGAGTCCAACGATGAAGGAAACTTAGAGTCAACGAAAATCGTTGATCTATCAGAGAATGATCTTAGCAAATCCTGGACTGTTGATATGAGTGCGATCTATCATAGTGGGATGTGATAATTGAGAACGAAGTCCTATAACGAGAAGGTCCAAGAACTGTAGATTGATCGGAGGATCCATCTCAGTTGTTGGATCTATAATGATTCACTTCGATAAAGGAGGGTGACATGTTGTGACATCTTGGCAGTCAGGGTAACAAGGATGCTAGCATGACAATAAGTGTGTCCCAGGGGTGACGCATGTCATACTTTGATTGTGCTATAAGGAGAGTGGAATCAGTTGGACATGGAGACCTTTCAGTCATCATATCAAATCTCAGTTGTTGAAGTTGGCACAATGAATAGATATTCATCGTTCATCAATGGTTGAAGTGGATTGTTATACCTATAGCAAATAAACTTTGACGATGGAATTTGGTAGATGGACATTGTTGGATGAGGTACAACCATGACCATTGGATCAGTCAGAGTGCAATCCATTAGAGTGGACTCAGAGCAGATGAAATCTAATGACGAGGGACTCTAAGAATGATTGATAGTCATTGATCAAAGAGTGGGGGAAATAAATGGCATTCATAGATCTATCGTGGGCCCAGTTGCGCGTGAAGGCCTTTAGAATATTATCTCAGTGGTCGAGTTGGCACGATGAACAAATATTTGTTGTTCATTGAAGTGGACCGTGTTACCAACACTAAGCATACAATGACGATGATGAGGAAATTCAAGAGTGCTTATGAGTCGTAGATCGACAAGAAGGCTAGATGCAATCTCAGTCGTAGATTTTTCGTGGTCCCACCTTATCAATTAAAGAGAAAATGAAGAGATGAGAGATAATCATTGTGCAGGTTGAGGGTGACAATGAGGATCAAAGACATTGATCCCTACCTCTGAGGACTGTTGGATATGTCAGAGCAGATCATCGGAAAAGATCCATCAAAACTAAATTTTATACCCATGTTCTTGTTGTTCTGACGAAAACAATCATCCACCTAGTGGCAAGGAAAGAATAGATAGATGTTTGCGATCAAATGAAGAGATGATCAGATGATTGTTGAGCATCAAGGTGGCGTTGAGTATTTTGGTACCTTGATGGTACCGATGAATGAAATCATAGATGGACGGTGGAAATTCAATGGAGATCCAGATCGGATGGTGGCTAAGTGTCGAGGACCAATGAGGAAGATTGCGTGCAACAGAAGGAAACCAAGATCAATTTTCATGGAGGTGTTTGTGTCAGGTACAAAGGAATGTTTCATCCTAATTTTGAGGAGATCTAGAACTGACCAGTTGAGCATGATTTGTATGTGGACAAATCATTAATGGTGTGAGATATATAAATAATGATTCCCTAATCGAGTTAAAGAGTGTGTGGAGTGTGAGTGAGTGTGTGAAGGAGAAGATCTCTGAGGCTCACATGTCCAAGGATGTTGGAGAATGAATGGAAGATCATCTAAGGGTGGTTGGGAGGTGCAAGGACAAAATAACTTCTGAAACTATGGAGAGTGTGAAATCTGACAACAGAGATGAAGCAATAGACTTGTGCATTGTTGCGTTGGTGCTCAACTAAGGGGATTGGTGTCTTTTGTAGGTGGGTGCTTGCAAATCCAATAGTTGTAGGTTGGTGCCTATAGGGAAAACTGAGTTGGTGCTCTATCAAGGCGATTAGTGTCTCTTGCAGGTTGGTTCCTACAAACATTATTTTTGAGTTGGTGCTCATAGGATATTGGTGTCTCCTATAAGTTGGTGTTTGCAAACATTGTAACAGTAGGTTGGTGCCTACAAGATTTTATAAAGTAAGATTTTGGGTTTCCACGTTAAATATATGTGTACTATGCCTTTGTGTTGATATTTGTTGATAATTAATTCTCAACATTGCTTATGATTAATTATGTGATGATTAGTGAAATTGGTCAAAAGAAAAGGTGATTAAAAATTTCTCAATATTAACTCACCCCCCTTCTTAGTATTACTAGATATTCCAACGAATATGGCTCTCAAGATTCATCTAGACAACATAACATTGGTTTTTCTTCCTTCCTTTTGAATCCTTCCCCATGGCTCCTATTTATAAAAAAACTTCAAGCTCCATTAAGACTAGTTTCAAGTGTGAATGGTGCACTTTGGATTGTGATTCCCCATGCCTTGAAGAGATATAGAACCATCGAAGTACCAACTTTCAATTGGTATGGAGCTCAAGGATGACTAGTACGCTTTCCTTAGAGTACCCTTGATGGGATTTTTTGCATTTGTTGTACCGAATATGGTTTATATTTCACATCAAGTAGATTTGCACATATATCGAAGGATCAGTCACATAGGCCCACTTAGATCATGCAAACCCCGAGCTATAAATTCGTTTGAATACATGAAAAACCCACTTTATATATTTTTTAGTGGTTTGTTGAAGGTGGTGCGTAATTTCCATTGAATAACACTTTGTCATGTTGTATTGACGACTTTTCAGGTAATCACCTATATAGCTCTATGAGCAATTTTTAGGTGATAACACTCCATACAATTGGATTCAGGGATATCTGTTTAAAATGGGACCTGATTATATGCTCTGTCACTACCTCATAGAAGAATAAATATATAATGTACTATATGCATGTCATGATGAACCTAATGAAGGGCACTTTGCAACCAAAGAACAACTCTTAAAGTTTTACATGCAGGTTATTATTAGCCAACTCTACACATAGATGACATAGAATATGTCAATAGGTGTGATGAATTCCAAAGGATGGGAAAACCCATATAATATGATGAAATTCCTCTGCATCCCCTAATCTCCTTGGAACTATTTAATAAGAGGGATTTAGACTTTGTTGGTCTGATAAATCCTTCATCAAATCAAAATAGTTGTATCCTTGTTTGTACAAATTATATTACCAAATGGGTGGAGGTCAAGGCACTTCTAGATGCCAAAGAAGACAAGATTGTATATTTCTTATATGGGAACATATTCACAAGGTTTGGAGTTCCAAGATAAATACTCGTCAACATAATATTGGGCATAGGAAATATTCTTCCTATTATTGATAAACAAATGGACTAACTAAGGTTACAAATAGAGAATTGAAAAATAAACTCACCAAGACAATTCAAATTCATATAAAATATTGGGCTCACAGATTAATAGAAAGAACTTGGGCCTATAATACAACATGGAAGACATCAATTAGTTTTACACCCTATAAGTTGGTATATGGAAAATCTGTACTACTTCCAATATAATTTGAAATGATGACACTCAGAACAATGTTACAACTATGAATCGATCTTTCTACAACATAGAAATGAAGAATTCATAATCTCAATGCTCTAGATGAGATTTAGTATCAATCCCTGTCTCACACAAAGATAATTTGACAACAAATAATTTGGTGGCATGACAGATTCATCATGGTCAAATAGTTTCACAGTGGAGACTAGGCTCTCCTCTATGACTCTAGATTTATAGATTTCAAAGGGAAGCTCAAAAAAATATGGATTGGGCCATATGAAATCGATCGTACCTTCAATAATGGATCCATCAGACTTATCACAATTAATGAAGACAAAACACCACTCCCTGTCAATGGAAACAACTTAACGTTGAATCACAATCCATTTACTAAAGAGGAATTCATTTCAAATCTACAAGGAAGAACATATAACATAAATGTCATTGAAGGCATCCTTTCCTTCAATCTTAAATAGTACATTACATTCTCATTTAAAAAACACTAAAAAAAGTGGAAAATGTTTTTTTTTTTCTTATGATGAAAACCTGCAAATGCATCATGAGACAAAGCAACTTTGAAAACTAGTTTTACTATAAGACCTACTTTTCCAAATAGTATTTTGTAGTGGAACCCAACTTCCATTGGCACTGTAGGATAGTGCCAACTCAAAAACCATCTTACTGACAAATTGTAACTGAGAAAAAGAGAAAAAAGAAAAGAAAAGTATATTTTACATGGTATTTACATCTATTTTTGTTCATGTAGATAATCGAGATAAGATCAAACATAGGACTTGTAAATAATACAAGGTTGATAAGTACTTCCCTTGACCTAGTGAACACATCAAGAACAAAGTTTCCAAAGTCTACAAACCTACAAAATCCAATCCAACTCCTGGCCTAGGAAACTTAGGTATATCATTATATATCTTATGTATTTTCTCCTAAATTACCATTGTTAACTACAAAAACACCATTATCATACCTACCCTACTACCCTACACCCTTCATAAACTAATGTATAAGATCAACCATATTTTAAGTTGGGGGGAGGTATTCACCATCCTTTCTGTTGTGCGAATCAGTTTGAAAATATTTTGGTAGTTTTCAAGTTGTAGAACGACCACTTCAATATGGGATTTTCACCACTTCGTCAACAAGCATGCCAAATTGCACTATTGATTTTTTAATAAAATATTGCAATAAAAAAGAAAAACATTCAATCACGAGTGACAAATGTTATTAACACCATTTTTAATGTTGCCATCATGCTATGCAATGCTTAATCATGTGGGAAAATGTTTTATTATCCAAAATTGATTATCACTGATAAGGGGATCAAATTTTGCTCAATTTTCAAAGTGCTCGGATTGCGACGAAAACAGTGCCATTGCGTCTGTCTCGTCTTCCTGATTCTGGCGATATATTTACTTTGTCAAATGGACACCGTATGGAGAAGATATCGCGATCTGTTTGTCAAGGCAAACATGCAAAAAAATTTAGACGCTGACTGTACCTGTCCGTATAGTCCGTACAATCTGTACGGTCTGACGTGGCAGGGCCGTACAAACCGTATGATGATATCGTGGTAGTTTTTGATGGGTTGACTATTGACGAATCCAGGAGCGACATGTGTCCTGTAGATGGAAAATGGTATGACGACACGTGGCCCAATCTGGAGGCGCCATGTGTCACTCATTATTTGGTCATTGGTTTCATATATAAAATGAATTGGGAGTCCATGGGGTTCGACCCCCGGACCTCCCCCACAGCTAGCGCCTTCGCACGACTGCCCGACCATTGGGCCACGGGTTATTTCTTGTTTTATATACATGTTCTAATATATTTGAATTCACTTTATGTAACCTATGGCGGGGGTCGGGCCGGGGCTTAGCCCCGGCCCGTGGTCCTTTGTACCACATACGACCATGCCACACATATATATGGTTTGAACACCCGAACGTTAGCGCGGGAATAGTAATATGAACCACGGTTATATGCCATTACATTTGACCAACCGAGAGCGCGGGGGTTACACGGTTCAATAATGGATTAACCACCTTTTATCAACGCGCGAGGTTATATGGCCATACGCCCAGGTGCCGAGGCGGTTAGGGGCTGGCGCACCCTTAACCGTCCTACAGTTTGCACCGTTGGCATGGTTGCGTTCGGTGCTGGGTTTTTGCGCTTAAAAGAGCGTGTGAGCCAGGTTCAATGAAGAGCGGTGCGAATTGTAGAACCAAATACAACAAGCTTGAAGAGGGAGACTTCTAGGAGGCCTAAATTCTTCATTTTTCGACCGAAAGAGCCCAGACAGGGGTTTTGGGACGCTGGGAAGCCATTGGAGAAGTCGGTTTGTCAGTTTGAGCATTGTAAGACATGTTTCTGAGCACTTTTTGAGCAATTAATAATAATGATCCATTGGAAGTTGGACCAGGAGATGTAGCCCATAAGAGGGGTGAACTCCTTTATCAATT
>JZKD02S1858439.1:68720-84520 GCA_000966675.3 Picea glauca
GTACATACTTGGTACATGGTTGGAGGCACTTGTTAGTAGTATTGTTGACACATGGTTTATGGATGATGTAACATACTTATATTGGTATATTATTAGAAGCACATATTAATGATTATGAGTTGTTTTGTTATGCTTGGTTGATGCACATCTTTGAGAGTTGTCTTGGTGAGTAGACCTAATTTGGTTGATAAGATTGATGAGATATGTTATTGTGGTAGGTTGTTTGGATATGTTGTTGTGACAGGTTATTCGTATAGGTTTGGTGTAATACCCCAAGGATGAGCCCCTGCTGAATTGTAATTTTTCTTATAGGCTGGTGAATCGAGTGGTTATAAGCTGAGAGACTTATGTGTTTATTAGTCTAGTGAGATAGATGACAAGGCCAGGAGCATGATTTTTGTATATGTAATTATGCAGATCATTAATAAAAATATAAACATTGTTGCGTGTAGACCGACCACGAAGAAGAGTTATGGGGGACTAAGCTCCACTAAGTAGGGTAAGGAAGAGGGGGCTAAGTATTTGGGCCTAGGGGCTAAGCTAGGGGGCTTACCTCTAAAGGAATAATATTTATATTATTTCCTGAAGGCTAAGGTGGACATGATATGTTTTTATCCTAAGTTCCTGGAAAAGGGAACATATGCTAAATGGAGGGCATGCAGCTCCAAAGAGACAAGTGTCGACCTGGGCACATGCAGTTAAAACTAAAGAGTTGAGACATGTTGGGGGTTCTTAAGTCTAGTCTCCCATCCTTCGTATGAACCCGAGGGACCTCCATCATCGACCTCCGCGTTTTGATTCCTTGTCACGCACCCTGAAACCAGTGAAAACTGAGGGACTGATATGTGTCTCCTGTGAAGTCTGAGCACCCTGTAATTTTCTGAGCCGTGTTGTGTCATAACTTGGTTGTTGCGGCCACGCAGTTCCTTGATTAAAGTGTGGCTTGTTGTCGTCGGGTATTTCTTACTAAGCTTTGATATGTCTTAGTGTTTGACTGTTAACATTTTGGGTGTCCATACCCGTTTTCCTTGTTGTTGTTATTGTCACTCGTATTTGGCTATAGCTGAGTCGAAGATTGGTTGAAGAGGCAGGTTTTCATCCAGTGAGAAACTTTCCCGAGTGAGAGAGTTTGTTGGGAAGTGATTTCTCCTGGAAGGGAGTCCCATAGCAGCTACAATACTCTGAGACTTCTGGTCCAGCCTGTTGTTGAAGCCCAAGGTAAGGGAGGTGTACTAGTCGATGGACTTGTATTAGTGAAGGTGTAACCTCCTGGGGTGGAGCAGACATGTGGGGAATGAGGGTCTATGGGTTGTGGGCGTAAGTGGCTCCTAGAATAAAATATCCTTCTTGTGTTTCATGCAACTTCCTTGTTGTCCTTTCCAAGCCTAGAATTCCCTTGCCCGGTGGAGTTTAGTCCTAGCTCGGGGGTGACCCACTGCTGAGTGTGACGAGAAACACGGTCTAAGGCTGGGAGGTTCATGGAAGGTATGCATGCAGTTGGTGGTGTTACTCCAATTGAAAAGATCAGTATCATTTATGTGCTTAATTTATATGTTATGCATGTTTGTAATGCTTGAATGTTATCATGTATTCCGTTGTGTATATGAATTAGTGTTAGTTCCATTGATTATGTATGGTAGCAGTAATTATGTGTTTATTGTGAATAAGTGTTTTAATTTCATTAAAATGAATATATTGTATAAGTGTATATTCCGCGTGGTAGCATTACCCATTCTTTGGAGGGCCGGGGATGTTACCGTTTGGTATTAGAGCCAAGGTTTCAACAATGAGCCTGGATAGGCCATGTTAGTGGAAATTGAAGCAAAAGTTTCGGAAATAATTGTTGTTGAAGTAGACAAAATTTGAGTTCAGATCCAAGGTTTCAACGTCGAACCTGGATGGGCTGGATAAGTGGTCTTTGGACCTAAGGTTCCAAGTGGAAATTTTGTCTGGAGGAACCAATTTCGACCTCAGAACGTTCCTGAGTGCCAAGATATTTATTTGGCCATGTTACAAAGCTCGGGAGGGGTAGCGGTATTAGAAAACTGTGACAGACGTAGTATTGGGCCATAGGGAGAGATATCACAACACTGGTGGTGTTGGGACCGTAGGATCTATTCGAAAGGAAGGGAAATTATTTACGATCGTCAAATCTGGAGAAGGTGCAGGAGGGTTATCCTGAAAGCTTTTCGGACTTCATGACATTGGTGAAGTTGGATGCAAGGATAAGAGGAAGGCTGAAACCTGAAACTCCGAAGTCCCAAGGAAGATCTACACCGTACATCAGAGGAAAAGAGATTGACCGTTAGATCAAGCAGAAGAATAGATCATAATTCCTGAGTTCGACTATCGGAAGAAGTGGGATGTGTTGATGCACAAACTTCCGAAGCTCGAAGTTCTGAAGAGAAAAGTAGACATGGTGGGGCCGGATGACGTCTCCAAGGGTGACGTGGACCTTTCTAGGCATGCCACTTTCCACTGCTTTAGATGGTGACATCTGTACTATGTGGACTCGGGGGTAAGAAGTTCGAAATCTTGAAATTTGAAAGATGGAAAGGAAGAAAGTGTGAGAACTTCTGAAATCCCGAAGCTCCGAACTTCCAAAGTCTCGGAGCTCCAAGTCTTGAAACTCCGATAATGGAAGTCCATAGTGGGTATCAGTCGTTGGATGTTGGGTAGACGTGGACCATTGATCCACTGTTGGGTAGTCATGACCCATGTTCACGTGGGTTGGGAACTAAGAGAAAGGGGATAGTGCCTGAAAGTTATAGCAGAGCTGAGATCAGAAAGAAATGGAAATTGGAAGTTTTCTTAAATCATGTTGGTTTATGAATACTGTTGGATTTGTTAAGGAATGATGGCCTAACAAATTCTGGTTGACTGCACGTTGTGTTTGCAGATTCAACGATTGTCAGAATTGAACTGAATTGTCACTGAGTGCAAAGAAATGGAGGAGGCACATAATGCTTCCAGTTCAGAGAATGAAGTAAAAGGATTAGATGTCCATTTGGGAGTGGAAGGATCGAACTCCAATGGGCATGGAGAGGAGATAGATAAGGAAGGGCATATGATGAAAACCATTGAATGATTGTAGAGAGATGCCCAGGGTCACCGAGCAGATAAAAACAAGCTCATGAAATCTAGGGAATGCCAGGGAGAATTCAACTTAAAGTTGATGCAGAGTCTGGAGAGAATCGAAAAGAAGTTGGATAAGGAGAGTGACTTAAGAAAAATAGGGAGTCGTAAGACCCCTGAGGAGAAAAGAATATCAAGAAGAGTTAGCAGGCATCATCGTCACTCCCCAAAAAATTCCAATAAGGAGGCACACTATAGTTCAAGCCCATCTCCTACCCGAAAGCATTGGAGAATTGGAGTGGATGAACTGAAGGGAGAAATGAACAAGATTAAGCCTCCTACTTTTGACGGAGAACACAATAAAGATGAAGATGTTGAGGCATGGCTGCTAGGCATGAGGAAATATTTTCAACTACAAAACTATTCTTCTCATGCAGAAGGAAGAATTTCCATTTACCAACTTAAAGGAAACGCATCCATATGGTGGGAGAAGCTTGTGCAAGTACAACACGTCAAAGAGAAGAATGTTACTTGGAGGGAATTCAAGAGACATTTTGAAAAGAAATACTTAACTAAGAGGTATTATGAAAAGAAGATGAAAGAGTTATTTGAACTCAAGCTGGGAAGTATGACCATTAATGAATATGAATGAAGGTTTTTGGAATTGTTGAAGTATGTTCCCTTCATCAAGGACGAGACTGTCAAAATTCAAAGGTATTTGAGTGGACTGCCACCTTCCATCGGTGACAAGATCCAGTATGATGACCCAAAAACTATGGAAGAAACTATAAGGAGAGAGAAATGCTTATATGATCCACAAAAAGAAAAGCCTACTTTCCAAAAATCTTGGGAAGACAAGAAGAAGTTTAAGAGGGAGTAGAGGAAAAAGGGAATCAAACCACCATTTTTCAGGAATAGCCCTCAAGGACAACCATGTTTTAGAGAGCCCAGAAAGGCTGAAGTAGGTGGACAAATCCCAAGGCAAACACCTATGGAATGTTGGGGTTGTAAAGGAAATCATAGGTACAGATATTGCCCCCACAAAAACGACAAAGTGAGAATTGTCCACAATGTTCAATAGGCAGAAATAGTGGAGGACATGGGCAGAAGTGTACCAAGGATCTATGCAGCCCTGGACAACAAGAAAGCAAAATATCGGTCACATATGATTGAAGTGGAAGGTATGATCAACAACCAACCCATTACTATTTTAATTGATTCAGGAGCTATTCATAGTTACATAGATCCTAGAATGGTGGAAGGTTTACATTTTCCAAGTAACAAGCACAAAAAACCTTGGTTAGTGCAACTAGCTACAAGAGCCAAGAGAAGGGTTGTTGAGTTGGTTAAGTCTTGTCCAGTGGTCATGAATGGATTGAGCACAAGGGATGAATTGAACATTTTACCTTTAGGTTCCTCTGAGTGTCTAATTGGGATGGATTGGTTGGACCAACACCACACCAATATCTTAGACTATCGTAACAAGGCATTCACTTGCCTGAATGAGGGAGGAAACCCAAGGAAAGTGCAGGGAATCCAAAGGGCAGTTACCGTTAGAGAAATCTCAGCAATACAGCTGAAGAAGTGCTACAGGAAAGGCTGTCAATTATTTGCAGCCCATGTGGAGAAAGCACCTAAGGATAAGGTGTCAAATATTGAAGACCATGCATTAATAAAATATTTTGAAGATGTATTCCAGGAGGTACTAGGACTACCCCCGAAGAGAGATATTGACTTTTATGTAAATATGATGCCTGGAGCAACTCCAGTGTCGAAAGCTCCTTACAGGATGAGTACGCCAGAGCTAAAAGAACTGTAATTGCAGCTTGAAGAGATTCTGAAGAAGGGGTATATATGCCCAAGTGTGTCACCTTGGGGTGCCCCGGTCCTGTTCGTGAAGAAGAAGGATGGGACATTGAGATTGTGCATTGATTTCAGACAATTGAACAAAGTGACTGTAAAGAACAAGTATCCTTTTACAAGGATCGATGATCTCTTTGATCAGTTGAAGGATGACAAGATATTCTCAAAAATAGATCTCAAGTCAAGGTATCACCAGGTAAGAATAAAGGATCAAGACATCAGCAAGACCACCTTCAAAACAAGGTTTGGTCATTATGAATTCATAGTGGTGCCATTTGGGTTAACAAATGCACCCGATGTTTTCATGTGTTTAATGAATGGTGTATTCAGGAAATATCTGGACAAGTTTTTCATAGTCTTTTTGGACGACATTTTGGTGTATTCCAAGTCGAAGGAAGAGCATGAACAACATTTGAGGATGGTGTTGCAAGTGTTAAGAGAGAACCAACTATATGCCAAGTTGAGAAAGTGCTCATTTTATCAAAAGCAGATCCATTACTTGGGGCATATCATTTCAAAGGATGGGATAGCCATGGATCCTGAGAAGATAGAAGCCATCAGAGAATGGTCAATGTCGAAGAATGTAACAGAAGTCAGATCCTTTATGGGTCTAGCTGGCTATTACAGAAGGTTCATTGTAGGATTCTCAAGGATAGCTCACCCTATCACTTCCTTGCAAAGGAAGAAGAAGAAATTTCAATGGACGTAAGAGTGTGAGAGAAGCTTCCAGGAATTGAAGCAACTGTTAACTAGTGCTCCAATCCTGAGGATTGCAGATCCAAATGTGGATTTCGTGGGTTGTACAGATGCATGCAAAGAAGGACTAGGAGGAGTCCTCAGTCGGAATGGATTTGTAATATGTTATGATTCCAGGAAATTGAAAGAGAATGAAAAGAACTATGCAACTCATGATTTGGAGTTGGAAACCATAATGCACGCTATAAATAAATGGAGGCACTACCTCATGGGAAAGAAGTTTGAATTGAGGATGGACCATAACAGTCTGAAGTATTTGTTTGATCAGCCAACCTTGAATGCTAGGCAGAGTAGGTGGTTGGAGTTTCTTTGTGAATATGATTTTGATATCAAGCATATCAAAGGAAAGGAGAACAAAGTGGTTGATGCACTCAGAAGAAGAGTGCATGAACTACATGCTACGACCATCAACATGTATCAAACTGATATTAAAGGCATAATTTTGGAAGCTGCAAATGCATATTTGCAGTACAGGAAATTGGTAGAAAAGCTACAACAATGTGAGATACCAAATAAAGTGGAAAATGATAAATTGGAGGCAGATGGAACGCTCCTGTACAAAGACAGAATTTATGTACCTAATGTCCAGGAATTGAAAATTATGATTTTTAAAGAAATGCATAATGTGCCTTATGTTGGGCACCCTGGATATCAGAAAACTATGGAAACAGTCAAGAGCCATTACTTTTGGCCAGGTATGAAAAAGGAAATTGCATAATACATCACCAGATGTATGGAGTGTCAGATGGTTAAAGATGAGCACAGACACCCAGTAGGGTTGCTACAACCTTTACCTATTCCTGAGTGGAAGTGGGAAGTGGTGACAATGGATTTCATCACAGGATTGAACATAACTGGCAAGTAGCATGATTCAATCATGGTGGTGGTGGACAAGCTTACGAAAGATGCCCATTTTATCCCATTAAAGACTACTCACAAAGAAACTAATGTTGTTGATATCTTTATGAAGGAAATAACACGATTGCACGGTATTCCCAAGACAATTGTGTCTGACAGAGACCCGAAATTTACCTCAAAGTTATGGAAGGGGTTATTCAAAGGGTTTGGAACGAATCTAAACTTCAACACAACCTATCACCCCGAGTCAGATGGACAAACAGAAAGAGTAAACCAAGTGATAGAAGATATGTTGAGGATGTATATGATGGACAATCCATATAAATGGGAAAATTATCTACACTTGGTAGAATTCGCCTACAACAATGGGTATCAAGAATCATTGAAGATGAGCCCATTTGAAGCACTTTATGGTAGAAAGTGCAACACCCCAGTAAGTTGGGATAACCTAGCTGATAGAGAAATAGTTGGGCCAGAGTTGCTCAAGGAAATGGAAGATAAAATGATGAAGATTAAGCAGAATTTGAAAGCTTCCCAAGATAGATAGAAAAGTATGCTGATAAGAACAAAACCCATAGGGAGTTTAAAGTGGGTGATCATGTTTTCTTGAAAGTGAAAGCCAACAGAAGTTCCCTGAAGCTGGGAAACTGTTCCAAATTGGCAGCCAGATTTTGTGGGCCATTTGAAATCCTAGAAAGGATTGGACTCGTCGCTTATATGATTGCATTGCCTATATCCATGACTATACATAATGTGTTTCATGTTTCATTGCTTAAGAAATATATACCCAATCCTAATCATGTGATTGATTGGAATGTGATTCAAGTGGAACAAGAAGGCGTCTTCCAAGTGCATCCAGTGAGTATACTGGACCAAAAAATCAAGTAGCTTCAGAATCGAGCCATATGACTTGTAAAAGTCCAGTGGACCTGGTACGGTCCCGAGGACACGACATGGAAGCATGAAGATGCTATGCGGGCAGAATACTCGCATCTTTTTGAAGATTTTGGGAAATATTGTTGATGATGTGTAAAGAGTTGCACTGAGGACAGTGCAAAAATAAGGGGAGGGGATTGTAATACCCGAAGGACGAGCCCCTGTTGAATTGTAATTTTGCTTATAGGCTGGTGAGCAGAGTGGTTATAAGTTGAGAGAATTATGTGTTTATTAGGCTGGTGAGATAGATGCCAAGGCCAGGAGCTTGATTTTTGTATATGTAATTATGCAAATCATTAATAAAAATATAAACACTGTTGCGTGTAGACCGACCACGAAGAAGAGTTATGGGGGACTAAGCTCCACTAGGTAGGGTAAGGAAGAGGGGGCTAAGTATTTGGGCCTAGGGTCTAATCTAGGGGCCTTACCTCTAAAGGAATAATATTTTAATATTATTTCTTGAAGGCTAAGGTGGACATGATACATTTTTATCCTAAGTTCGTGGAAAAGGGAATGGATGCTAAATGGAGGGCATGCAGCTCCAGGGAGACATGTGTCGACCTGGGCACATGCAATTAAAACTGAATATTTGAGCCGTGTTGGGGGTTCATGAGTCCAGTCTCCCATCCTCTGTATGAACCCGAGGGACCTCCATCATTGACCTCTACGTTTTGATTCCTTTTCATGCACCCTGAAACCAGTGAAAGCTGAGGTATTGATCTGTGTCTCCTGTGAAGTTCGAGCACCTTGTAATTTTCTGAGCCGTGTTGTGTCATAATTGTTGGTTGTTGCGGCCACACAGTTCCTTGACTGAAGTGTGGCTTGTTGTTGTCAACTATTTCTTACTGATCTTTGATATGTCTTAGTGTTTGACTATTAACGTTTTGGGTGTCCATACCCGGTTTCCCTGTTTCTGTTGTTGTCACCCATATCTGGCTGTAGCTGAGTCGAATATTGGTTGAAGAGGTAGGTTTTCAGGCCTGTGAGCAACTCTCCCAGGTGAGAGAGTTTTTTGGGAAGTGAGTTCTCTTGGAAGGGAGTTCCGCAACAACTACAGTACTCTGAGACTTCTGGTCTAGCCTGTTGTTGAAGCCCAAGGTAAGGGAGGTGTACTAGCCGATGGACTTGTATTAGTGAAGGTGTACCCTCCTGGGGTGGAGCAGACGTGTGGGGAATGAGGGTCTTTGGGTTGTGGGATTAAGTAGCTCCTGGGATAAAAGATCCTTCCTGTGTTTTGTGCAACTTCCTTGTTGTCCTTGCCAAGCCTAGAATTTCCTTGCCTGGTTGAGTTTAGTTCCATCTCGGGGGTGACCCACTGCTGAGCGTGACGAGTAGTGCAGTCTAAGGCTGGGAGGGTCGTGGAAGGTCTGCACGTAGTTGGTGGTGTTACTCCAGTTGAAAAGATAAGTGTCATTTATGTTCTTAATTTATATGTTATGCATGTTTGTGATGCTTGAATGTTATCATGTATTCCATTGCATATATGAATTATTGTTAGTTCCATTGATTTTGTATGGTAATAGTAATTATGTGTTTATTGTGAATAAGTGTTTTAATTTCATTAAAATGTATATATTATATAAGTGTATATTTTGCGTGGTAGCATTACCCGGTCTCTGGAGGGCCAGGGATGTTACAGTTTGGTATCAGAGCCAAGGTTTCAACACTGAGCCTGGATAGGCCATGTTAGTGGAAATTGAAGCAAAATTTGTGGAAAGAATTGTTGTTGAAGTAGAAAAAATTCAAGTTTAGAACCAAGGCTTCAACGCCGAATTTGGATGGGTTGGATAAGTGGTCTTTGGACCCAAGGTTCCAAGTGGAAATTTTGTCTGGAGGAACCAATTTCAAACCTCAGAATGTTCCTGAGTGCCAAGAGATTACTTTGGCCATGTTACGAAGCTCAAGAGGGGTAGCGGTATTATAAAACCATGACAGACATGGTATTGGGCCACAGGGAGAGATATCACAACACTGGTGTAGTTGGGACCATAGGATATGTTCGGAAGGAAGGGAAATCCTTTACGACCGTTAGATCTAGAGAAGGTGTAGGAGGGTTATTCTGGAATCCCTTCGAACTTCGTGACGTTGGTGAAGCTAGATCCAAAGATAAGAGGAAGGACAAAACCCAAAACTTTGAAGTCCTGGGGAAGATCTACACTGTAGATCGGAGGAAAAGATCTTGACCGTTAGATTGGTGCAGGTTGTTTGGTGCAGGTTGATTGGTACAGGTTGATTGGTACAGGTTTACAACAGTATATCTCACAGTGATAGTGTGACAGTGGTTCCATCATTCTACTTATACGTCAGGGCAATTGGATGAGGAAAGGATAGGTGGTTGTAGCCACCTTATGGTTGTAGCCGAAGAACATAGGGGGTTGTAGCCTCCTTCTGGTTGTAGCCAGAGAATTGGGGAGTTGGAGCTTCCCTCGAGTTCTAGGTTGTCTATTTACTCTGCAACTATTGGATGATAATGCTACATTGATATAACACTTGCATTTTATGGTGAAAAAGGATTAAATTTCTCTATTACTTATTCACCCCCCCTTCTCAGTAATCCAACATTTAGAGATTATATCATCATAGTAATAATCAACCAAGGGTAATACTCTCATTATGGGAGGCGTATCTCAAAATATTCATTATTCCATGCTAATTGCGTGGGTATACCTCTTGAGTAACTTTTTTTGTGTGGACTCGATAATACATTGTTAGGGGTGTATCTCGAAAGACTCCTCTCAAGCCACCAGTTGTAGTGAGATAAGTCAAGTTTAACCTTTTGATGGTATCTTAAGTCGTCCCATGGTTTATATTCACAACATGGTAGCCACTAATAACCAACCACATGACCTACACACAAAGCACCAATAGGTTGACACCAAGGTTTCTAACCTTGATTCTTCATTCAATGAGCTTTCCATAAAGGTTGACAACCAACATCATGGGGTCCTACAAGTGTTGGTGTAACATACCCATTTTTAATCCCCAGATTAGAAATATGTAATGTAAATATGATGTACGATTGTGGGCATGACTATGTAATATGTAAACATTGTATAATGTAATAATAAAATAAATGTAACACCAAATGTAGATGGATATGGACAGAGTAATGGGGGACTAAGTTTCCACAAGATAGGGGGAGGTCTGATAGAGGGGTACAAAGTGGAAACATTCATGGGTATTAATCCAAATCTGTTTTTCTAAAATTATTATTTGTATAAACATTCTAATTTCCTTTTGAGTGTACCAAATCCCCAATATTAAACACATGTAATAGGGTTGGTTTGAAAGATCACATCCCATAGTTATAAGAGCATGGAGGTTGAGTACAATCAACACTGGGGAGTGTGAGAGTCAACATGCATGGGTAAAAGGGAAATTCAAATGGGTAGTGTGGGAAGTTTTTGGAGCATCTAGAGAGTGGAGTATTAGATCTTGAAGGAAACCATAGTAGGTGCCATGGTGTAACATCCTCTTTACCAAACTGCTCTGATATCACAACGTAACATCCTTGTTACCAAACTGCTATGATACCACTATGTAACATCCTTATTACCAAAATTCTCTAATACCATAATGTAACATTACCCACCCTACTACCGAGTAATGTTACTCCAAATCTAGTGCGCAGAATCCACTCTATAACATTAGTCTACGCAGTAACACTTGAAGTAACGTGGTCAAACCTAGTTTGAGTCACGCCAAACAACTTATAACAACAAAAGTAACACAATGCAACTGCACACCTAAGCATACTGAGAATGCCACTTTATTGTGTGTGTATTCCATACCGAACATGAGATCACTACTATGTGCGCAACCACTTTGGTGTCACACACGAGTTCTGTCCTCCTTGTGTGCGCAGACTGCTTCCTTGTGTGCACAAGTAAATCTAGCCTCTCGTGCACACAGATTATTCTCTGCACACACGACCATTCTAACCTCGTCTTGAAGACTCATAACCAAAACCATAAGGTTACATTAACAGGAAAACTAACAACAACAGTCATACTCATGCAGGACTATAAATATTGACTATCAACACCACATATACATGTGCAAGCGGCATAATATAGAATAACAACAATTACTTATATGCAACAACATGCAAGAATTAAACCCATTTCAAACACATATAATTAAGCACATAGTAAATGAGACAAGCACACAAAGACACTTCTCTTTTATGAAAACTCACCAACTACACGCAGAAATAAGACGTTCCTCCTAGCCATGGACTTTGTTGCTCATAATATTTCAACAAAAGGTCATCCCTTAGTTGGGGCTTAACTCCAACAGGGAAAAAGGGTTCCTAATGAAAGGCTAAGATATGATACTCAACATAATTTCTCAGTCCAAGGTGCCACTGCTGAAAATAGTCTACAGTCCCTCATTCCCCACACACCTGTTGCGCCCAGGGAAGTGTGCCCCTTCTCTTCTCAACAATCCCTCGAATGCCCCACTTCCCTTCCAGGGTTCCAACAACAGGCCAGACATGAAGTCTCAGGGCTCTGCAAGTAATGCCCATCTCAGGAGGGAACAATTCCCAACAAGACTCTCACCTGAAGAGAATGCTCACAGGCATGACAACCCACCTCTTCGACAACAAATATCTCACCTGGAGAGATTTCCCACAATATTGATAACCCACCTCTTCGACAAAAAATCTCTCACCTGGAGAGATAGCTCATGGGTCTGACAACCCACCTCTTCGACAACAAAACTTTGGTTATTATACAAAAAAAACATTTACAAGATTTTCTCTGTAGATAAGGTAATAGTTATCCTTCTCATATGGTTTGACCCCCTCTGCACACGAGAAAATGAACGACTAATCCCCCTGAATGAGTTCTCTCCCCAAAATACACTAAGGCTAGTAATATAGATTGCATTCCTTAAACTGGACACTTGTCACCTTCAAAAGTAGATTTAGCCACTTGGTGACCCGTTCCCATCTCTTGGGAACCTAGGATAAATAAATATCCATAATCTACACTTTTTCGGAAACATTAATAAAATATTCCCTAGGACTTAAGTCCCCCATTCTTTTCCCTTTTCCGGTGGAGTTAACCGCCCATCTCTTTTCTTCTGATTTGTGTGCGCGCATTGATGTGATAATATTAATAACTTGAGTATGATTACAATTTAGAAGGATAGGTGCACTGACCTATTTGCATCTCGACTCACCAGCCTCATAACCACTCAGGCTCTCCAGCCTCATATATATATAACTCAGTTCGATGCACACTTCCAGGTAATCCTCATGCACTTACTCAAGTGCGCACATCACTATGAAATGTGTGCACCATTTCTTTGATGTGTAACCACACAAACTTACCCATGTGTGCACATCACTATGAAATGTGCACACCCTATCTTGATAACAATTCTCGCACACTACTTAGGTGCGCACAAAACCAATACTTGTTTCCAACGACTCACCAACCTATATGTACATTTACATTTACAATTGGTACCAATGGCTCACCAACCTATATGTACAATTACAAAGGGTTCGTATTAGGGACATCACATATGGTCATCTTATTGGAGTTGTAAATCCATGAAGAAGTAGGTTGTTAGGCCTGTAGAGTGAGTTTTTTATGTGAGAGTTTTCCATAGAGCAATGAGTTGTTGCTGTGAGTTTTCCCATGGTAGCTAGCATCCCTGGAGTCCCCAACAATAGAGATTCCTAGCCAACCTATGCTAAATCCATAGAGGGAAGTGGGAAGTCTTGAGGGAGTGTGTGCAATGAAGGGGGATCCCATTCCTTGGGTTGTGCATGTTGAGGTGAAGAGAGCTAGAGGATTGGGATAACTATAGGAAAAATCAGTTTGTTGTGGGTAAAATTGGGATGTGAGTGGACAATAGAGACATCCTCTCTTTTAGATTCATAACCCCAACTTGGGGGTGATTTGTTGTTGATATTTGGAGAAACAAATCTATAGTTGGGAGGAACGTTCGTCCTCTGCAGCTGGTTGCACATTCGTTGATAAAAAGATAAGTGTTTTATCTCTTCTCTCTATTTTTAGTAATGGGTTTTATTTGTCGTGCATAAACTCTGAGTTTTTATTATTTGGATCCTAGCTCAGTGAAAGGTCACCCCACCTTAAGAGGGAAGTGAACATTTCTTTCTTTACTCTAAATATCATTAACACGAGGGTTTAACTTGCATCTTTTATCTCACTGCATCTTGTATCTAGTTTTTTTCACTTATTATGTCTATATTATTTGGCATGTGTTTCAAGTTTAAGGATTAAGGAACACTATATCTTGCAATAGTTTTTTTGGTTTCATTTCATGAGATTGTTTTAAGTGCATGCTTGATTTTTTATATTGTTGATGAGTATGTGTTTGTGATATGCTTGCTGATGATTTATTCTATGTAGCTTTAACCCCTATGGCTATGGAAAAAGTACTTTGTTTGTTTTTCATCTTTGATCCTACCTTTGCTATCTTCCCTAACTACAACTAGGAGAAGGACAAGCCAATATGCGCTCATCAATGCTATGGATAAGGAAACACTTTTCTAGCAATGAATTATGACATCAATCGATTGGCTATAGTAACCTAAAGAAACAACTATCGAGGCTGTAGATATGTGTTCCACAATTCTCCAATTCAAGGAAGAAAGGAGATGGTTTTGCACTCTCTAATAGACCATTGAAAGCAACAAACTGGTGATAAGACTAGCACCATGAGTTCTCCAACATGCCTCTCATACTTGCTTGAGAATAAGGGAGATGTCTCTACACTTCACAACATCCATTTAATATAGTAGATCGAGAGAAATGATGGTGCCATGGTTCCTCCAAGTATATCTATGTTCTTGCACCAAAAAGAGATCATGCACCCCAAGATCCCATTTCTCAATGAACTTAACTAATGAAGGAGGAATTGAGAATTTTTGGGGTAAGACTATTAGTTCATAGCCTAGATTTCCTCATTAGGGATCCAACATCCTATTAGTTTGTGTCAAGTGTTCATGTCAGCATGGTGAGGGTGGTGACAAAATGACAACCCATATACTACATGAAAAGTAGAGTAAGATTCAATCACCTTGTTATCCTAGAAGGCATCATATGAGACAATACAAGATGACCATATTCTACTACTACTATAATGCAACATAGTGAGATGATACAATATGAGCTTTCTTTACATTTTCCGCTTTATTTATAGTATTTTGACAAAAATTCATAATCATTACTTATTCTTTCCACTTTCACAGTGTAGTTTAGGGTTAAGGGAAAAGAAAAACAATTATTTGAAGCAGTCAAGCTCTCTATAGAAGATAAGGTTTACCCTATACATCATTTCCATCCAAAATTTCTTGAAGCATTCCATGTTGGAATCGATCCACTACCCCCACTGGAATTTTGATGCAAGAGACAAACTATTGTCAAGAAGAGTGGTGATCGAATTCGTCCCCTACACTAGAGAAGGGCCACCATCATGAGACGAGCCTTTGCCTCTTTTTTTGCAAGCATCTTGTTACTATTGGAGACATCTTTGAGAAAACTAAGGCATGCAATTCCCTAGTCCATACTCTAATTCCAAGTAAACATCATTAGCTGCAATAACTCCATTTTATCAAAATATTGGAAGCCATCCCTCATTTGGAACTCCCGTGTTTAGAGCCAAGAAGGAAATCCTTGATTATGTCTGAGAGGGACCTAGTTGGAAAGTTTACAGGTCTCTGGCCCAATCCAAAAGGTGTGGAGACATGGGTAGCATAACATTAGTCCCCAAAAATTAAAGGACATGTAACTTCATTTGCCTTTGGCTGTGGGTTTTTTATCTTTCTCTTTTTTAACAAGGAAGAGTAGGATCTGATATTCAGATATGGGTTCTAGGGGAATGTATCTATCTCTGCAAACCCTTGATTTCAATCCAGAACAAGAAATTACATCAGCCCTAGTTTGGGTCAAATTATCTCATCTACCATTAATCTTCTGGGATGATAGCTACCTTAGAGTGATTGGAAACAAATTGGGTCATTTCATTGACCATGCATAACCAAAAGGGAATTTATCCCCATGTGCGAGAATATGCATGGAGGTTGATTTGGTGAAGGGGTTCCTAGAATCCCCACAAATCAATCTTGATGGGTGGAGCCACCATCAATCTCTAGATTATGAGTAGATTCCATTCAAATGCATGGCTTTTCATGCTTATGGATATTTTTCTAAAAATCCTGCAAAAATACAAGAACAAAATCCTCCTCCAAAGCAACAATTAAGGAAGGAACCTCCTCTAAAGTAGTAAGCAAGGAAGTAACCTAAGTTCAAGATGGTTACAAATAGGCATAG
>JZKD02S1858450.1:22639-33025 GCA_000966675.3 Picea glauca
TGGGTGTTGTATATGCATGTGCATTTTCCTTCATTTCCAAATACCTTTATCAATCTTGCGGTCCAAAACCCATGACTAGGGTTGACATCAATGACAACAATCAATCTTCCAACATTTAGGTCCTTCCTCAAAATAAATGTAACATAATAATACTTGCGAGTGTTATATAAGAACAACACCATTCCCTTTTAAATCATATCACCCCTAACATTATATTTGATTAATCATTCTAACTCATATTTTAAACACAAATCAATTGTAGGGCTCATCTCATCCAACTCATAAGCATGTAAAGCATAAGGGTTGCTTCTTCGTCATAGTCACACAAGTTACACCAGGGGTCCCATCTATTATTATATTATTAAATATAATTAAATAATATGGTGTTTGCAACCATTTGCAAGCAGGTACCCTATGTTGCGCCTTTGAGCGTCAACAGTGATACCAGTAGTAGCCCATTTTTTTCAAGTTAAAATTACAAATTTTTTGAAACCATAGCATTGACAACCAATACTATTGCAACTAAAATATTAAAATCAACCCCTGAATATAAAAAAAATTGACACTAGTAGCACCCTTTTGCAAAGGTTGTTGTTTAAAGTAGTAGTGGTTTTTTATGTTGTCGCTACTTTAAATTGTGACCTCTATAATGGGGATAATTGTGCAGTTTCTTTCCCCCGCTCTCTATTCCTTTAAGCAACAACCAAGGGGGGAATGGGGAAAGAAGTGGCAATGGATGTACAACATGGGAAGAAAATCAGGTTGAGGCTAGAGGTTGGATTTTCAAAATGTTGCAACTTTTAGCTCAAAACAAATGTTGTTATTGGTAGCACCTCTTTTTGATTTGAGAGTTTATTTTAGAATTTTGATTGTAACAATATTAGTTGCCAAGACCATGGTTTCAAACTAGTGGCATCGCTTTTTTTTATTATGAGTTGATTTTAAGATTTTGGTTGCAAAAGTACTAGTTGTTAAGGTCATGCTTTCAGACAATTAATTTTAAGCTAGAAAAATAAAGGGGTGATGTTGGTAGCACTACTTTTCAATATGAGGGTTTATTTAAAGATTATGGTTGCAATAGTATTGGTTATTAAGGCTATGTTGTCAATCAAGTTGTAATTTTAACCTTGAAAAAAAAAACTTCATCGGTAGTATCACTCATTGATTCATAGGTTGATTTTAAAGTCTTCCTTAGCCACATTACCAGTTTTTAATTCCATTGATTGCAAATGGTTGTAATTTTAACCCCGAAAAAGAATGGTGATTCTGGGAGCACCACTTTTTGATTCATGGTAAAACAATGACTAAATGCGACCTCTAAAAAAATGAGACTTCTGCAGAGTTTTCTTCAAGTAGGTAACTATTTTAGATATATAGCAGATGAAGTATATGTACATACCAATAGTGCAATGCAAGCAGGTGAAAATCAAGATATCAAATCCCAAGCTAGAGAAATCATAAGAAAACCCTAGCCACTAACACCTTCTAAGAATCACTCCCAACCAAAGTTGGTAACTCAACAAAGGATCATCAACAAGTTGGCATACACATCAGCAAGTCCACCCTTGATTTTTCACCAAGCTCGTCTCATTCAATCTCTCCTCCACACTAGTGCTTGTATTCCTTATGGTTTAAAAACCTTAACCAACTTGCATCACATAATTACATGGCTTACAAGACAACTCTATCGTTATCCTTCATGTCTACATGTCCATCCTTTTGGGTCCTCACCCTAGGTATTCAACTCTTGCATCAACACAACTGTGAAGACCTCCATGGAACATCAAGATTAAAATAAACATGTATTTTTTCAAGCAAGGTATCACACCAATCTCAAGACTCATTAAATCGATCCCTCGGTGATATTAACTTAACCTCCATGCATCACACAAGATTGCAATATCTTCCAAGGAATTAATGTTTTTCTTCCCATGTTCTCTTAGGTTGGAACCCCAATGTTATCCCCTCTTGCTTCACTACAAGAGAAATGAATTCTATAAGACAAACCATCAATTACTCGTGTATTATGTTCTCCTTTATGGTTTTCTTGCATAACACAAAACCTACCTTCATCTTGCATATCACAATACAAAATCTCCTAGAACCTCCAAGAACTCTGTTTCTTTTTGAAGTCTTTCCCTAGGTTTTACATCACAAATCCTAATCCTTGCTCACTATAATACTTCTCCAAGAAAATTACAAAGATAGAATGAGTATATAAATGGTGTGATATAACAAATAATATCTCCCTTTTCATAAGAATAGGTGAGAGAGGCCAACATAAAATGTGGACTTAGATCCATACAAGTAACCAACAAGGGAACTCCACGTGGAGCAGTATACAATACAATGATGACAAGTGTCATTCTATGGATTTACTAAAACCCAAGATGGTTCCCTCCAAGCATGATCCTCCTTGATCTCAACACCCCTCCTTAAAGATGCTTCACTCTCCAACACATTGTTACCCCAACACTCCTTCTTCCATGGTGGTTCATTGTCCAAGCATCATCATACACGGTGTTCCTCCTCTCATTGTTTGGTATATGTCATCCTATTCCCAAAACTCCTCATCATGTGTGTCAAGGTGGTTATTATGCTTCAATTATTCTCTTCAATATATGTCTTCAATTCCACAACAAACCTCCATGAAATATGCTCCTCAACCCAAGAATCCTCAAGTAATGTGTCCAACCTCAACAGTTTATGTCACAAGGTCCCATTCTCTTAGCATAACTTCCCTCCAAGTGCCTAGTGCTCCTCCTTGGTTGTTATCTCTCCTAGTTAAGCAATTAACATCCACATTGTGTGCACCAAATGGGTTAATCATCATGTCAATTATTATAACAGCATGCTAAGTAAGTGTGTGATGCTAGCACTCTAACCAAGGTCAAGCATCCACCCAAAATGACCTATCCGTATGTACATCAAGAACCTCCAATGGAGTAGGAACCTAGTGTTCTCCTAGATAGGTGAAAACAATTGGATTAACCCCAAATTCTTACATTTCCTTTTTATAAGAAAAGTTCTCTTTGTAACACGAATCAACTCCTTCTGAATCTGCAACCTGTAAATCTTGTGCATTCACAAAACTAGAATAAAACTCCTTCATCATGACATCAACACAATAACTACTTTTCAAGAATTTGTGAGAGTCATTCCTACAATCACATGTACACACATCTCATATCCAAGCAATCACTACTCACAAAGGTGTGTCTCTCTCCAGGCAATCTACCAAGAAAATATGAAACTCAACCTCTGAATGGTGAACAAGTAAGGAGAGAAAAACAAAAACTTGGTTTACACCATCAAACCAATCTACTCACTCTTCTCTGACTTCCACTCTACTAGCGATTCCAAAAGAACAATGACCATTTCTGGAACCAAAGGAACACATAATATAGAATCATTGCATCCTATGGAACTCTGAAATCACTTCAGAACAAAGAATACATCAATATTAACTTGTCAAGACTCCATCATCCCTAAAGTTAACATTACAAACCCAAATATTTTGGCACCACATCAAGCGTTGTTCAAGACATTTTCCAAAGATAATCACATTTCCAAACATGACAAAGACAAGTGGACTAGATTTTTCAAAAACATAAGATAAATATGCATTCTCCTCAACTCATCTATCTTAAAACATCAATATCGTGGTAAAATTAAGAGCAACCCATAAGGGGTTATCATCAAATTGTAAATGGAAATCCCTCTCGTGCACCTCAAAACCATTGAAAACTAAACCAACAACCTCAATAAGGTAACCTCATTATTTCTAAGAGAATCTTGAATCAAGAGTAACATCAAGGTCAACTCTCTCTTTTGAGAGAATCCAACAACTCTATCATTGATACTCATCACTACTCTCATAAGCTACAATCTTGGACTCAATCACTAATTATGCCACCATAGGTTTTGAATCTGTCTCCAAATTAGTTCCTCCACACCTTTCTCCATTCCCAAATGCTCCAAGACAAGAGTAAAACATCAAGTATTCACTCTCCATGATCAAGAACAATGTACAATATGGCCTACAAGATTCACCAATAGTTTAGCATCACATAAACTATCACATCCATGATCAACCTCTCCATAAATGTACAAGATGTACAACCAATACTATCCACGAGGGATTCCATTAAAATATTCCTTGATTTGTAACATCATTAATATAGAACAAGGTTTCCATTCTTGTAAACCCCTGAGTCACAAATCAACCAAAATATATGAACAAATAATGATCAATCTATCACAGAATGAATCAATGATTTCTAGGATCCAAATATCAATGAAACAATCAAATGGTTGTGTGCATATTACAAGCATCAATCCACTCCAAACAATAGTATATGTTAGCACTAGGAGTTACTCTTATACTACTAAAGAGAAATCCTAATACCCACCAATAGATTCCATAATTTGGTAAAAGTTTTGTAGAAGTTAAGCTCAAGTGCAACAAATATTCAGGGAATTATATTTAAATATCAGCACAAAATATCCACAAGGTATACACCAACAAGCAAGGCTTGAATAACTTCAGATCAGTTTTTTTGAAACATAAATAAAATATGGAAGACTAAAGAAACATGCAATACATGCATCAGATCACAACAAGAAATTCTGAGACACATATAGCATAAATTCTCATCAAAAGGAACCTCCTAAATCATGAGAAATAAAGCTCGGATAGCACTTGCACCAGTAGATAACAAAAAATCCTTTATTGCAACATTTGAACAAGTAATGGAGATGAATCATTCACCAATAATCCAAATCAAAGCAATATTGAATACAAAATATGGTAATAACAAAAGAGATTGATCTTTGATTAACCAAGAGTCTTAAATATGATATATATTGTCATGGAGACTTCACACGGTTGGCTGCAAAAATAGTATAAGTTCCCCTCTCTAGAATCTCTTGAACCCCTCTCTTGATTTCTCTCACCCATTAAATAGAAAATAACATACAAAATATTCTTAGGAGGTCGAAACCCATCTCTTCCATTGGATTCTAGGCATTGGAGATAGGTGGAAATAGTCAAAGAGACAAGGATCCAACAAATTGCTAATTTTCAAGAAGTTGTTGGAATTCATTAATAAATATGTTGCCAACTCACTGCATGAGGTTTTAATGGAGCTAAATCTTAGGTGCAGATGTCCTTTATCATCTAACTGATCTCTGAGAAGTCATTTGAACCCTCCTTGATAGGTGGCAACCTCCAAACAAGGCGAATATCCAAAAACTATGCAAAACAGAGAGTTTGAAGCACCAGTTTGTAGGGCACTGGTGTTTTAATTTTATCTCTCAAATGCCAAACTAGGTCAGGATGAAATTTGGTTGGAAAGTCAATTGCATTATCATTCTCCTGCACAATTTTTTTTAGAAAAACCCACATCAATGTTTTAGAGTTATGATCAAATCTTTAGAAGCAGTTGCTACAGGAAATGAGTTTGCAGCGCCTGTGTCTAATAACCCCGAGCTTGATGTGGATGTCATCCAAATTGAATAGACGTCCCTGCAGGCTATCCAAGCTTCAACCCTCCTCTTTTGCCAATTCATAGCATTGATTTCAAACATGGATTACACACTTCAAGGAGGTTGTTAGAATATCTAATGACATAACTCCTAAATAATGGTTAAAATGTAGGTTCTGAAAACAATAAAATCCTTTTGAAATGATCCTTTAATGCAATGATGAGAAATGAGAGAAAAATGTACTTGGAGTACGCTGTGAACTCTCCTAGTGAGTTGGCAGCAAAAAAGCTTGAGTTGACTCGACACTTCAGCAGAAAGATAATGACAAATGGAAATATTAGGTACAAGATGGAATGTGACATGTCAAGGCCATGATAAAAAATCAAAAGTGTGACTTGTGAGGGTTTATACCTTGTCATGACAACAATCACATGACTCAAACTTTAGACCAAGGCTAAACATATCCTTATTCATTTTGGAACCAAAATTACTTCTATGAACACAACCTAAAGACTTCAAGACTTATGTTCTATGAACTCTGTGACTAAAAAAAATCAAAACAAAGAAGAGATGTTGACCCATACAACCTTATGTGTTAACAGCATCTACGAGGAAAAATAAGGTACTTATCATAGGTCCTCGTAAGCATCACACTCGCTGAAAATAAATCACATACCATCCATAAATGCAATATCTCTACCACCTATCACAGAGGAAAACACACTCTCATCGCACAAGCAACTAGGGTTTCAACCCATGATTCCCTTCACTAGTGCAAGAGATCCTCTGATTCACACTAAGGTTTCACCACCTAACCACTCCTAAGTTCAACCACTGAAATATTTGGCCTTAAAATAAGAAATAAGGCAATCTCAGTGCAATCATCTTTGATATCATGTTACAATTTCAAGAAAACATGTTTTAATGCATTTCCAAAATTTCACCTCGAACTTGAAATTTCCTAGATCCATTTGTTGTGAACTTTCAACTTTAGGGATTAATCTAAAATATCAATTTATGGAAACAAGCACTTCACTTCAACTCAATTCACAAGGCAACCCAAGAAAATCAATATCGAACAAGTATACTTCAATACCATGAAGTTTTATCCCTTGGGCCTGGAAAGTACCAAATATCTGCAAATACAATCATCACACAATATATAGAGAAGACTATAGAAATACCACTTTATTAATATAAAACCCTTAGGGTAGGGAAACACATTACAATCAATCCTTTTAAGGAATGGATCGCCTCCTAATCACTTTCCTCTTTGAGGGGGAAACCTCCTAATGAGTTGTGCTCTAAATACAATACTTCTTCAACATTCCCATTACATTGTTTACGCTCCTTTATATAATACCACCTATCACCTAAGAAATTCTAGAGGAGAAACCTTCTAGAATCAAAACCTTCTAATAATCTCTTTTAGTACATATATTGTGTTCACACTAGGCCTTATTTACTAAAAGTGGTCTTCATACATAACAATACATATCTACTATTATTCCCCTTGGTTATTGTTGACTCGTGATTTTTCACCTACTATAAGAGCTCGCAAAGAGTTGTGAAGCTTGTATATAATTTAAAATTTTATTTAAATAACTATAATAGGTGAGGTCCCCTAGGAAAAAACACCGAAATAATAAATTCCTAGCATCACATTTCTCTCAACATTTTGGCATGGTATCAATTTCAATTTGAGGCATCATTTCAAATATGGTTTTTAGCATCAATGGTTTAATGATTCCTAGCATCCTATGATATTTTATGAATGAATACATAGTTGCAAGATAATGAATGGTTTTAAAGAGATATATATATATTTGGATCATGGATTAAAGGCTTATACAAAACACTTGTTTGTATAGCTAGCAATTATGTTGTGTGGCAGTTTTAAAAGGCATAAAACTTGTGATCAAATTGACATTTGATAAGTTACAAAGGTACTTGGTTTTCTTCTCAAACATTATGGTAGCATTGAGCATGATAACCACGAAGTTATTTATTTGCAATAGGTTATGTTCCTTTGTTTTCCTACATGATTATATACCTAATGAATTAAAATTGTAAAGTCATAATGCTCATACTTAGTGCCATGGTATAAAAGGTATGTCGAGCTTGAAGTTTTGAGTGGCATAAAATTTTGAGTAATATGGGTTTTGATTTTGGTTTTAAACAGAACATATATATGTTACAAAGAAATACAAATAATATGGATACAAGTTAAGTTTCATTATTATGTTAGACTTGGGATATTCACATGGATATGTGCATTGTTATGGAATATGTGGTTGATACCATTTGGTTTCGTGATTGCATATGATATGGTATGGATATAAGTTAAGGTTAGGATTTGGGAATATTAATATGAATGTGTGTGTTGATATGGCATAGTTGAATAGTTGATATGGGGTCAAATATCAAAGTATGTGATTGATGAGTTGGCCATGCATTCAAGTTGAGAGGGTGTGCACATTAATGTTGTTAGGCCCATGCTTTACCACCTTTGTTGGGCTAGGGTTCTTGTCATTTCATTTTGGTTTTCGACTGTGTAGAGGGAGTTGCACCTCAGCTCATCAAATTGTCTCTGATGTTCGTTGTTGCAACTATTTCAGCCTTGAGAGCTGGTATAAATCAACCACTGGACAAGGTAAGTACTCACCAACTTTTGAGCATCTTTTGCAAGTAATTTTGTTATTAGATAAAGTAGTTGTGGCTTTGGTTAGTTGGTAATGAGTGTGAAAGTTTCTCCTCTCCTTGTATTCCACTCATAAGAAATCATTTGAAAAGAGAAATTGTTTTATCAATTGGTTAATGAAGAATGTCATTCATGGGTTTTGAGTTTACAATGATTACTATGATTTTTTGTATATATATTGTTTCTCTTCGCTTCATACTATTATTTTCCATTGTATGTATTCCTAAAAGATGTTTACCTTTAAAATAAAGGGTTATGAAGAAAATATGTTGAACCCATCATTGTCAATGTTAAGGCGTGTTGGGGATTTGACCTTGAACTTGTTTTAAGTTTAAATTGGTTTTAGCATTATGTTTTTTGTTTGAAAGAATGTGGCATATACTCAGCACTTGTATTACCCTGTGTTTAAAGGGTTCTATCTTGTGAATGAATTTATTCAACCGCAAGATATTGGGTTTATTCTTGATACAACTTGTGTCCATTCTTTAGCTCTCGTATTCAATCTTTACTCTGTTTGAACTCACGGTTTACCTGTCAGAGTAATGGGTATCATTTTGTTTTGGGTTTCTTAAGGGAGGAAGTAGATTATGTACTTAGCATTGCTCTCCCTCTTTATCAAAATAATTTAGATGTGCGCTATCTATTGTATCCTTGGCCATAATAATAAACCATTGTTTTTGTGTTGACTACACATTGGCTCACATACCCATCCTTCGCATTGTTAAAATTCCACAGTCCCGAATGGTCTCGATTATATGAACTGGATTTACTAAAGAAGTTTTTATTGGTTGAGAATTTTACAAGAAATGTATAGTTCTAATTTTTGAAGTTGAAATGAAAATAAGGGTGTATGTTGAGTTATGGAGTTTCTTCCATGTTTTACATATTCTTATCGCATTGCTCCCTTTTGTGCTTAAATTATTGTATTATTATCATAGCCATAACTAAATCATATTTAACAAAGGTGTAATGGATGTTTATCATGTTGTGTTGTGTATTTTACTTAATAATTTTACACTAATTGAAATTATGATGTCAATTAGATGAACTTTTTCAATCGAGGGAGTAACAGAGGTGGAAATAGAGGGAGAAGGGGAAGAATGCCAAATGTATTTTGGAAACAAGGGAGGCACAAGAGAATGAGGTTTTTCATTCACTTTGATGTTGATTCAAAAGAATTTAATCAACTAGTACAAACTGGCTACCTGAACCTTGGTGGGAAGCCTGCTTTTCCTCAGTCTCGAGCTCCTCTTAGTGCCCCTCTACAGCCACATCCCAACATTGTAGACTTTCCTGAGCCCCTTTTCCAACCAATAAATGATGGTTGGAACAACAACCCTATAAATCCTCCCTCTAGTGGTGTTTAATGACCTAATAATCCTCTTCCTTCCCCTCCTCTGCATACAACACCACATGTTGCATCAGTTGCCTCCATGGCTCATTCCCCTCCTAAACATTAAAAAGTGCCTCCCCATGACCTCTAGATAAACAAAGGAAAGAAGCATGCTACCTCTCCTAGCTATGAATCATCTCAATCCTCTTCTATACATTCCAAACAACAATTGGAAAAATCATACGGTGGCAAAAGAGAGATCACCTTCAGTGACATGCACCCTGAAATAGTAAATCTGCATCAGAAGAAGTTATATCATAAAGACTTTCTCAATCTTAGATCGGATGTGTTAAAAGGTAGAAAAGAAAGATAAGAGTTTTTCAAAAATAAATACCCCTGCTTATTTTAATTTGTATCATGACATTGTTATTTAAACACTTGATACATTTGGGACAAATAACGAACATATGATATTATTTTTGGAAATTTTAAATATCATATCATTTTGGGATTTTGGGAGATACAAGTGTTTGATCATTTGGTATATTTTGGATTTTTGGAGTTACAAGGGAATTTTTCGGAAATAAAGGAGCGAATACCTAGTAGAACCCAACCTATTATTTAAATATATATTTCCCTTATAATAAATAAAATTGTCTTCTCTTAAACAAAATTTAATTAACTTTTTTAACTAAAAGTAGTTGAATTACCCAAATACTTCATGAAGATATAAAAGGAGAGAAAGACAAAGAAGGCCTGAGAAAATAGAGAAGTAAAACTTCTGATAAGGTATGCTTTAAGCCTCAAGTGAAATTATTATATGTTCATTACATACTAAGTTTTCATTAGAGATGAGTTATCTTGT
>JZKD02S1858451.1:41033-52341 GCA_000966675.3 Picea glauca
CCTCTAGGGTTTGTTATGTCAAAACTCTCAAAACCCCCAATATTGGGCTCACTAGCTAGAAGCCAGAAATCAAAATAAGATCATACATGAATGAATGAGAAGAGGCCCTTTCCTTTCCTTTATACATTTTGGCTCACCTTGTCCCTCCAAAGTGACTTTCATTTTATTAATATTTAATTAATTAATGAAATCACTTTAATTAATTAATTAACCTTTTTACCTTTGAAAAGATCCTTATCTCTCCTTGTGGCTTCCCTGGCCACTGAAATTCACTTCTAGCCATGCCATCCTGTAGTGTTGCTCCTCCCGATTCCAATGAGCTATTACACTGAGATGTTCCTCCAAGTAATGTGCGCAAAATGACCTCTTCGGTGAATTCCATTGACTTATAGCTCAAAATAGTCAAAATCATGGAAATCGCCGGAATGCAATGAAACCAAAGCCAACCTGTGCGGAATGGATCATAATGATGGAATATGATCATCAATGAAAGCTGGACCCCACAATGCCTCTCAAATACCCATGTACTCTCTCTAGCATCCATTTGGCTACTCTGGTCATCATAAATCTCTGCCCTGTGATGATGTCCCAAAGTGGGGACATTACAAATTCCTTACTGGAAATAGAAAACCATCAGCAAAGAAACCATGTGCCGAAAAACTACCTAAATATAATGCGGTCCCGAAAAATGTGGTCCCGATATAGATTTTTTTTCCGAGGCGCTGCCCCCAAACCCCTACGCGCCTGGAAAATAATATAACACTACTACTCGTGCAAATAATATAGCACATACCCAACATAGATATGTTATGATGAAAAGATTTAGCATAGTAAGCAATAATCAAGTTTTCAGCAAGCATGGATTCTGTAGGAATTTTTTTTTTAAGTGTAAGGAATCTCTTACTGAAATCCTTGACTTTCTCTTTGGGATTCATCTTCATGTTGGAAAATTCCATAAATAGGACTTTCAGAGATTTGTCATCCCTGAACTTTTCTAAGAAAAGGGTTTCAAACATGTCCCAAGAAACAATAGTTTGGGGTTGTTGTGCAAAATACCATGTGGAGGCATTTCCTTTGAAGGTATAAGGGAATAACCTACACACGAAATCTTCATGTTCGACGTTTCTAAGCCTAACATCCAACATGTATTTTTTAATATGATCCTCGGTTGATTGCTTAGAATCAGAGTCAAACTTGGGTAACCACTTTTCAAGATGTTTGGGTAAAGGATTTTGAGGACCAAGTACCGCCACCGCATCTTGGTCAACCCAAGCTCTGGAAAGATTATTCTGGTTAGCCATTTGGATTGATGTGTGTGAAGTTTGAGATTTCCCATATGAAGAATTATTTTCATTAGAGGATTACCCTCCCGAAGAGGGTGGAGAAGATCTAGGTGGGGAAGGAGGAATTCTAGATCCCCCATCACCTTGGATCAATGCTTCAAATGGATCAGTAATGGTATCGTGCAATGCACGATTGGGTGAACCAGTGGCAAGAGGATCTTCTTGTTGATTAGAAAAATCAAGGGGTTGGTGTAATTGTACACCAAATTGTCTAAGTTTGGACAAGGCTCCCTGGGTTCAGTGGGAATGCCAGGTTGGGCTTCTGACGTAGTCGCTGGATCAGGTACAACAATAGTGTCTGAGCGACTATGAGTTATGACAAGGGAGCGATTATTTGGGGGTGTCTTTCGACCTCCTTGTGCCATTAATGAATTTCATGCCCTCCTTCTAGAAACATTTGTTGACGAGAGATATTGACCACTCGTCAACTGGAAGGGAAAGCCCAGTACGGGGTTGTCTGAATAACCCAAACATTTAAAATAGCTTACCCTGATGGGTTTTGTGGCTTTGTTTACCTAAATCTAAACAAAATATATAACCTAACTAACTACTATCATATATTTATATACATCATATACATTATTATATACATAATTGCAAGATTTATTAAAAACCTTGAAAGCAAGTTTTTTATAAAGAGAACAAATCTTAAATAATAATGAATCGAATCAAAATCTACAGTACTAAAATTTGAGTAAGAAAATTAATTGAATGTAAATGATTGAGATATGACTTAGATAATCAAAGTTATAATCCTGAATGATGCATCTACATTCAATAAGAAAATAGTAAGAGGAAATGAAAAGGACTAACCTATAGTTGGCCACCATTAAAAGAAAAGAAACAGGTTTATGTCTTCCTATACCATGCTATCCCTGCAACCTGTCTGCTAAGATAAATCTGATGCAAGCAGTTTGTATAATTTTCAAGATCACAATAACATCAAATGAAACCAACTCCACCCTGATGATTATAATCTCCCTAAGATTACATGACAGACAATAATTAATCTCAGGTGAATCATTCATGATCATTTACATCAACAGAATAAATTCATATTGATTGATTAGATCTATGCACACTCAGATTCTATGAATAAATTCAATACAATTTCACATTTGCATCATAATATAACCACACCTGAAACTAAAATGATTTTGGGTTACATAACCATTAAAATGAAACGTATTTGATATACAGATAACAACAAGTAATCATGTGGAGTCATAACATACTAAAGCTAGTTTAAAACAACATATAATCAATCACTTTTAAGACAATCAAAGCATAGACCATAAATTTTTGATATTGTGATATAAATGAAAATTCTTAACTCATAGGTCGAAATCCATAGTTAAGTATGATCCTATATGTCAAAATAAAAAATGACCATATTCCAAGTTCCCAAAAAATTTCCACCACCCTATATCTGGGAAAGTATGAGTATTTAAAACATACCAATGATTTGTTTTCTCATATCCAAAAGATAGAGACAGATCTTCAAAAATATTTTTTTTCCAAATCGAATCCTTAATTTAGGTTTGTAATAACAATCTCATGGTAACTTTGCAAGAGTAGTTACACCAATAAAATTATTTTCTATAATGTTTGAAAAATAAATAGTTTGCAAACTAGAAGCATCTCATGATAATTCATTGTTCCAGCAACGCTTGAAATTCGCTCTTTCTTAAGACCTGAAAAGAATAAAAAATAAAATTTAATTAGAAGAAAATCTCATAAACTAATTGTAGACAAGCTACAGAATATGTGATTATGTAGGAAGTCTAAAAAAACATGAAAATAAATTATGTTCTAACAAACCAATCAAATTATTAAAACCAACTAAAAATTTGTTTACCAATTCAAACATTTGAAAAAGAGGAATCATGCATTTCTGAATTCATAACATCATTGACATTAGTTGAGTGTTTAATAATGATGTCCCCAGATTTATTGGATCTCTTGTTTGCCCGAGGAGGATTGTTTTGCAGATCAGCTCTCAAATCTGAATTTTCTCTTTCCAAATCTCTATTTCGAGCCAACACATGGTTAAGATGTGCTTGCAAGTATGGGATATCCTGATAATATCTTTGAATCCATGTGAAGCACTCCAAGCAATATACATGTTCCAGATCCAGTAGAGGATATTTATTGTCTGAGTTTAGAGGTCTCCCTTGTGCTATCATCATTTTCCAATCATTTTGGATCCTTGTAAATCCTTCACATTCCCTAAGAAATGAAGGGAGATTCGAAAATAAATCATACTGTGGTGAACCCACTCTGGTGGAATCGAGGCTTACATCTTCGATAAAAAAAAATTCTTCGATTACTATTGTCGGAACCGGCTTGCCCTAATTTTGACATTTGTTTCTTGTCATTCTCGACAAAATCTGGCCACTCCTTTTATTTTTAAAATCCATGTCACAGGCATCATGTTTAATTTGTTTCCCCTTTCTTTTAATTTTGTTGTTAGCCCTTGAATTCTAAGGTTGGGAATGACCAGAGATGTTTGGTGACCTTCTCCTCAAACAACTAAGGGTTTCTTCCAAATATCTCTTTGGAATGAATTCGCGGTTTTTATAAGTGATTTCAGTTACAGGAGGGAACTTGATCGGATCATTGGTCGAAAAGACAAAGTCTTTTGGGATTTTAACCTCAACTCGGAAATCTTGGAGAGAGTGAGATGAAAGATCTAGAAAGATAGGTTCCTGAGGTAACTGGGAATCAAGATCAATTTGTGAAGGAATAAACCCATTCCTTAAAAGAAAACTTTTCCAGGTATCCCATGTGCTCACCAATTGGCAATTTACTAAAATGTGAATCAAACCATATTGGAACAGGATAAATTCGGGGTTAGGGTTTGGCCTCTGATATAACTTATCCATTTTTCGTAGGATCTTGAGCAAATAGAATGGTAAATTCAACTTGAACCCTTGGAATATCATTAAAAATCGTATGTGAAACAACAATACTAACCCATAACGCCCTTCACAAGTAATAAATTATTTTATAACCAATAGTAAACCATGACAGCGGGTTTTAAATAATTGTATAGGCATACCTTTCACATTATAACATGAATTTTTGGAGACCAACAGGGAATGCCATGGTATGCCAACTATTTTCTTATTCTTAAACCATCGATCACCTTCCTGTGACAAACCAGTTTCCTCGGCTGTAGATTCTTCATTTACCTGCAATTGAATGTATCCTATCTTGGCTTTGGTTCCATCGAACGTTTTAGCAAAAGCATGTGAAACCTCTAAGTTGAAACCATCAAAATACTGAATAAATTTTATCCAACCGAATTGGACCAGGTCGTCCACAACATCGTCATGAGATAACAATTCTTGATATCCATATGGATCCACTCTAACCACAGGGGCCTTTAGATTGCAAACTATGTACCAAAAAAAATGAAACGAAGAAGTCTGTGTTCTAACAAACCCAAAACTATAAACAATTGAATTTGCATAGATAGCGGTGAACCAAAAACTGAGTATTTGAAGAGATACTACCATGATTTCCCACTCCTATGTTTTATTAACCACCAAGAACTAGAGGAAGAAAAACTCAAACCCACTTTGTTCTCTAAAACCTATTCTCTGGTCATGAAGGACCATCCTGAAAATCAAACATCAATACAATTAACGTGGTTATTGATGAACAAGACAAAGAGTTGATCAACTCATTGAATGGAAACTATACCATGTCATAAGTTGACAAGACAACGACAACTATCAAATGATAGAATTTAGATCATATAGTGGGGGAAAACGCATAACCAAAATTCACCAAGGATAAAAAAAAAATGTATTAAAACTCTGAATTTTGGTTCAATAACAGGATCGAATAAACACCATATCGGGTTGGTTTTTACCCTAAGTTATGAATTGTTTTTTTTACAAATTTTAACATGGTTATGTATCCACCAATGAATCATGGTCTAAAACTTTATGATTTTACATTTCCAATTAAAACAAATAGTTTTTCCATTTACACATGGCAAACACTCTAGGGTTCAGTCAATGACCTTGTGAAAGATTTCAATTTCATGCTTTCCAGTCATGAAATTGAAATGGGTAAACACGATATAGATATCTATGAAATAAATCAAACACAACTGATCAACAAAAGTAATCACCATAAATAATCAATCTGGCGTATATACATGCTAAGTAGTGGGTACAAAAACTCTCTTTGTCATTTTTTTGTGTTTCAAAAAATTAAAGAAATGAGATGGTAGTTGGGCTGCCAACAAGTTGATCGAGAAATATTACACCATTTATATGATTTAGTTTTGAATCAATGTTGGGGTTCTCATGTTCAAATGAGAAAGTTACTACAAAAATTTGTTGTAATGTTATCCATTCAGTAGTACCTCTTTGCATCTCTTGGTCTACATACCAGTATTTTGGGATTCCTTCCAATATGTGGATACAATGATGAGGTCATTCTTCTGGTGGTGTCATCCTCCATTGTTCCTGCACTTCTCCAAATGTTTTGTTGGTATCCCTTGTCCATCATACCTCTTCATTTTATTGTTTCCTTGTTCTGTGTCGAATCTGATGCACAGTAATCGTTTACATTGGTATTAGTCCTGAATTGTTTCTTTATGTGAAACCCACCATATTACAGGTGTAACCTTGAGTGAGATATCTAGGGATAAGAACCTATGATTCTCTAATACTTCCTTTTCATATTTGGTGAAAAATTCCTCTAAATCATTTACCCCATGAAAACTGGGAGGTTTGATTATCTTTGTACCAACCCATCTTACTGTGCGGTCTATTCTTGCACACCTTCTTGTGGAAACTTCATGTAATCTCTAATGCTAATTCTCCAAACCTGTATCTGAGTCAAAAACACATGATTTTATGCTTCTCCAACTGAGTACCCCATCTGCAGTTGGATTGACATAATATTCTTCTCGCATGGTGGTTTTGTACAACTGGTTTATTTCTTCTAGATCTAGATGGGTGGGTTCTACAAACCTTTCTCCTTCTAATGGATCTAATGGTGCAATGAATTTGTATTCTCCTGATTCAAATGTCATTTTTCTTGCCTTCAAATTGATTATGTTCTGATTATCAAATTCCCAATCCAATCCAAGCAATGATGGGTATGGTGTTGTTCCATCTACAATCTGATCTATTACTTCAAAGTCTTCCTTAGTGCGCGCTCCATCCAAATCTGTTGCCACACCTTTAAGCCTTCCAATTGGTAGAACTTTGTGTTGATTTGATAAAATCAAATGGATAGGTGAATAGATTAGTTTGGGCTCTCCCATACACTTCCATATCTTCTTGGGTAACAGATTTACTTCATAGCCTAAGTCTAGTTTAATATCCCCCATATTGAAATCTCCAATGTTGGCTTTCAGTCTGTATTCTCTGCTTGTTCTCCTTCTTGTATGGAGGTGATTGACTGTTTTATTCTCTAAATTCCTTTCTACCTCTGTGTTACATATTTCTAACATATTTTTCAAAACTTTAACAGATGATGGATCATTTAGTAGCTTCACACAGGATTGCGGAAACGTCTCTATGGTACTTACTTTCTCTAAAGCTTGTGCTTCGTTGGTTTGGTCCATTGATAAAGGAATCTTGTACATTGGTACATTCTAAGTATGTTGTGCAACTGATGTAGAAACAACATCTTGTTTGAGAAACTCATGTCTATCCTCCTTGAATGTTTCCTTTTCTTTTCATGCATCTAACTGCTTCTGTGTTTTAGTATTTTTCTTTACTCATTGGTGTTGTGTTGGCTCCTGTCTCACTGCATCAGGTCCTATATTAGCACCTCCTTGCGTGAATATGTTGATATTTCTTCCATCATCCATGGAATCTGTGGAAATCCACTAGACATTCTGATTGTTTTGATTTCTCTTATCTTGGATATTCCCCAATAATGTCGGACAATCTTTTGTGTCCTAGTGTGTTGTGCGAAAATACATACATGTTTCATGTGTAAGTGGACATTCCCTTGCATAGTGTCCTCGTTGTTGGAAGTTGTGGCACACTACTAGACCTCTACCTCTTCCAAATCCTCCTCTACCTCATCCTCCACCTCTGTAGCTAGTTCGATCTCCTCACAGTGCATTGTACTGAGGCACTTGATTATACTATGCAGGGTTATACTGTGGCTTCACATTATTATATTGTGTTTGTGCAGTGTTATACTGTTGATATGCAGTGTTGTATGGAGGTGGTACCTTGTTGAATTGAGGTGTATCTTTCCCTGTCATCATTTCTTCCTGCACCCTATAGGAATCTGAAGTTCTTTCTCTCATCAACTCCATCGTCCTACAATCTTTATCATCATGGCCCACTAAGTTGCAAAAAATGCAGTATGAACTCTTGGCTATTGTCTAGTACTTCTGCATCATGGGAAAATGATATTGATCATGCCCATGTATCTTACAAATATCATACCATGGTCCTCCTATTGGAAATGGGTTTAGTACTCATGTTTCCATGTACTGTGTGAAAGTTGGACATTCATTCATGTGGTGACCTTCAGTCCTACATGTGGTACACCAAACAACTTCTCTTTTCTCTTTTCCCTTATTTTGGTTAAGCTGAAAAGTTAGATTCTTCAGATCCTCCTTCAACTCCTCTATTTTTGGATATGTCTTCTGATACTAGTTCTCTTCCAATTGTAAGGTTTCTTGCAGAGCATCTGCCTGAGTTTGGAACTTCTGTTGTCTCAATGGATATTTCAAATGTGGTAATATTTAATTCAAAAATACATGTCTATGTTGCATGTCAGTCATGACATACTTCAACTTACCATTCAACCGTTTGAACCTCTGATCAATATCCTAAACAGACTCACCTGGTTTCTGTCTAATTTCAATCATCTCATTCATGTACTGATCTTCTGAGCTAGGCTTATGAAATTCATTGATCGATAGCTTCTTCACATCGGCTATAGTCCTTGTTACCCCTAGTGGATTGTTTACAACTAGGCTCATGTACAAATCCAGTGCGCGGTCTCTTAGCATGATAGCTAACTACGCAAGTTTTGCATCCTCATCTATGATATGTTTTTCTTCCCAAATCTTTTCATAGATGAATAAATTATTTTCAGGGTCCTCAGATGCCTCTCCCCAAAATTCTGGTAACATGATCGTGGGATCATGTCCTACCATCGTGAACTGTGTTGACCTACTACCTTCACGTGGTGTAGATATTTGACTGCTACTTCTTGAAATGGATCCTCTAGTTGTTTCTCCTTGTTTGGATGTACCTCCTATTGTCTTCCTTCCACTAAAATTCAGTTGTCTAAATGGTGGTGTTCTTTCTAGTGTACTAGTCGCACATGGGGTTATGGGTTCCACACTGACATTGACATGGATGGGAGTTCCTCCTTATGTTCCTTCCCTTGGACCTCTTGTATTCCTTTCGTATGTTGCACGTAGGATTTCCTCAATATTCTCCACAGCCCAGAGATCCTCTACCCCTTCCTCATCACTTTCCAAACCCTCTCTATCAGTTATGGCTCTCTTCTTATTATTCATCTTATATTGGTAGGGTACTCCACTTCGCGTCTTTCCATCTATTGCCATTATCTTCTTTATCTGATCTTCCTCCATCGTGATTGGGTCCATGGCCTCCTTCTTCTTTCCCTTATCCATTTGTTCCTCCATTTCTCCACCTCTTTTCAGTGCTTACTGCTTCCCCCCTTCCCCCATGCACGCAGGGAATTTTAGTTGTTTGATTCCATAGTCATCACACCGTTGTTATACAGTAAAATATTGATTGAATTATACAACGATCTGATATACCTACCTCTAGGTCCTTTTAGAAAATCTCACTCTGCTACGTTGTAAGACTTCATGGTATCTAGTGAAAATTATGTGGTAAACCCTACAACAATACTGTCTAACTATAAATCTACTTCACGCGTGAATTTGTTGTTAACTTGTTGTAATTACGCAATCTCCATAGGATTCCACTCAAAATTCCTGATTCGATTTGTAGGGTGGTTGTATTTTAACCTCAACAACCACTACTGCAACACATGTGGGAAATAAAATAAAAATACCTCATGCAAGTCGCTAAACGCATACTTGTCCAGATATTTGTGCGATGTTATATTAGAGTTTATGTTATCTTTCTGTGCAAAGTCAAGCTCCTTTTTTTTTAACCATCTTTCTATCTCTGCCTTCGTTGGATTCCACTGTCTCAACATTCCCTTTTTATACCTTCATTCTTCGTGTGCTTCTACTATGGATCCCATTCACTCAATCTCATGCAATTCTCGCTGGAAATAGAACCATTTGTTGGTTATTAATCTCTCTATATACTTCTTAGGCTGACCCATGTTCAGATCTTAACAGGTTTCCAACAAAACCCTCTAAAACTATTGGCCCTCCTAGTAAACAAGAAGACAACACAACACACATAATGTACTATGCAGTCTCACCTGAGATAGCTCTATGGGTGACTGTAATGCTTAGGTGCTTGTAGTCTAGGAAAGAGTGGGGATCTGAGATTATGTTTGATCTTCTTCAAGCCTTGATCTGATTATTCTCTCTATTCTTCTTCAGATTCATTCATCTGTTAAACTTATGAATTCATTCTAATAGATATAAATAAATTTTTAATTCATCCATTCATAATCTAACTACTGACGGAAGGTAAATATGAAATCACAACACACATAACACGGATTTTACCGTGGTTCACCCCCTCCTGGGCTACATCCACAAACATCTGGCTTCTTAGGCTCTTTTATTTAATTTGCTGCAAAATATGGCGTTGCACTGATCTAGGTGGATATCGGTGGCCACCCACCTTTTCCAACTAGCTCAAAACAATTCTTGCAATTTTGGTAATTTACTATTTTTAGCAGTTTTTAACTTCCAGGGCCATTTTGAGGGCCTAAACGAAGGTTTTTCTGGATCAAGCTTCTCAATGATATCCAAAGGCTCTAATTGAGCCCCCAAAATTAATCTCCTAGACGATACCTTTCCAATGAGCTATCATGCACCCCAAACAAAGATCTTATGCTAAAGTTACACCCTCGAGAAGTTGATACACCAAACTACCCAAAACGGGGTCCACAAAATTATTGGATTTTCATCTTCCGAGGTTAGGGTTTTGGATTTTCTTGATGATAAAAAGGCCTTTGGAGCCTCATTGTAAAATCATCTTCTTTCGAATTCGATTAGCGGACACATATCTACTCAGAGATAAGATGCCACCATTCTAGCGAGTCTTTCACTCTATATATTTACAGTCTTTGTACATTTTCGCTCATTAATAGAAAATTGTATATTACTATATCTCTTTGTTTATGGTTTCATCCCTTTTACATTTCTGATATATTAATGGATATCCGAGATATCTCTGTACATTTCTTTATTATATCTCCACTCTCATTTCGTGCCAAAAATAATCTGGATCAGTGGTATCAGAGCAGGTTGCTCTTGATCATTTTTCAGTCCATGTCCCCGACGAGGTCCGAGTATAGAAAGTTGGGTCTTGAGATTGTCTCTCTTGAGTAAAATCGCTCTCGCAAGCCCAAGAAACCCTCCATGGTGGAAGAAAATAAAAATGGCAGAGAAAATGATTCTATTAATATGTTGCTTGAGCAAGCTCTCACGCGACAAAGGGACGAAATGATGGAGAATTTTTCCCACATCCTTCAATGCATGTCGATAAAAACAGGCGTGTCTTCATCAAGAGGACACTTTGGAGGAACCTCACCTTTCAAGGTTCAAGCTAATTTTGATATTCCCATATTTGAAGGACATATAGATGCGGATGCCCTAGAAAAATGGTTAAATTTGCTAGAAGGTTATTTCTTTGTTCATAATTTCTCTAACAGGGAAAAGATCACCTTCGCACTCCTTAAGGCTCTCCCCCATGTCAAACATTGGTGGGAAACTTACTAGGATCAAATTTCCACAGAGGATTCTGGAATATATGGGGTCAAGCCCACTTGGGATTTTTTTT
>JZKD02S1858451.1:71881-95657 GCA_000966675.3 Picea glauca
CAAAATGTTTATTAATTTCCATTAATCTCTCTCTCTCTCTCTCTCTCACACACACACACACACACACACAACATGGAATATCGTCTTCCTAACTCTTATAAAATATTCTGGTAAGATATTTATAAGATAACATATTTTCTTCATTATAAAAACTCTACTATTTGATTGATTTGACACAACAATTAAAACTCTACAATTTCTACAGTGTTAAATTAAATAATTCACTCTACTTCTTGTAGTGGCATTCATAGCACTAAAACTTCGTCATGCCAAGAAAAATTCATATTCAAAATTCCAAAGGAGTAATAACCTTTGAAATTCGCAAGTTATTACATAGAACTTCAAATCTATTCAAACAAAATTCATTCCCAACATTCAAGCTACTACAGATCTGTATGTATTCAACCACACTCTAGCCAATTGCAGCATTGTAGCTACTCCATGAATTATACTATAGTAAAATTAAGTTGTAGTGAATGGTTACACTACCTAAGCATTTTCTACCTCAATCCTAGTTTATGTTGTTCATTCATTCATAGCATAAATCAATTAAAAAAACAAAGGAAATATATTTGTTGTTCAAGGTGTTGGTTATTAATTAATAGTCAAGTGAGCTTCTAGGCATAGGCAGAGCACGATCCTTCTTCAACCAAAAATGAAACTAGAATGATAAATAGAACCACCACATAATAAAGTGCCCAGTCACACACGACATTCAAATACATGCCATAACAAAAAATATTTACCCTAAAACCCAAATGGGAAAACCGAACTGATTAGGGATTATATTAAGCAAGAAATTGATTACGAAAGGGTGAGATACACACAAATTTAGTGTATTGTTACTCAATGACAGGAAATTTGTAGATGGCCATGGCTCAACAACAATCTTATCTCATCGTGGGACATACTCAATGTCTTCTTCTCCTCTGATCATCAAGAAAACTACTTCTTTAGTATATCATCTCTGCTACTGCCCTTCTTCATTTCCTCCTCATGTATCATCTATGTTCCATTCAATGCTCTTCTTAATTGTATCCTTCATTTTTAATGGGATTCCTTGGAAGGTAAACCATCACAATGGTTCAATTCAAGCTCCAAGAGAATTTTGAACATTTTCTCAAATTTACCAAAAACAATTAAATTATTATTACAAAGTCGAAAAAGATATTTTGGTGAGGATCCAATTCAAATCACACCTCCCCATTTGCAGGATTTTGGTACCCAAAATCTTCAACTCCCTTCAATATTGTTCTTCTTTTCCTTCAATCATCCTCTAGCAAATCATCAAGAAAGGGTCACTATGATGCAAGATGGAAGATAAGAGCTTAATAGGGGTTGCATTTGGCATAAAATTGTTGTCCATATCATAGTTAAAAATGGCATTTCTTGCTATAATAGTTCATTCGACAATCATTTCTCCTTGGGTTGCAAGTGCAAGCAACGCCTCTTTTTTCTTGGCCTTGATTCTCTAAGATTTATTCTTGGCTATTCAGTTCTTCAGATGGAGTTCCAGGTGAAGCCTTCAATATTTGGCCTCCAGGTATCCAGCTAATCTATAGTACTTGAAATAATTTGTGCATGTTCTCCTTGGCCTTATAGAGTGACAACAATTGTTAGATTATGACACATTTTCTTACAATATAAACAAACCAAAGACACTATGTCATACATTTTCCATTTATAATGATGATCTCCAACTTGGTTTATTAGTCCCCCAAGAGTTGGAGTGGATCTCAACGGAGGAATCATCTCTTCCCTACCCTCTTCCAAGCCTCTACAAGAACATTTAAGTGTATTTCTACACAATCCTTTTCCAACTTCCTTTTCCTCCATGGGAATGGATTGTTTTACATTTCCTCTTTCCTTGACAAAGGTGGCTTGAGTTACACTTATGCTAGTTTCTTGTCCACTAAATCATATGCCTTCATGCTTGGACCTTTGTTGAGCTACAATGGGGATCGCAATCCATTGGAATTCATTTCCTATCCCTTGGCCATCATATCCCATTTCCCTCATGATCTTGGAACTGATGCCTTTAGTGTGATTTCCAAAGTCATTGAAGGTCTCTTGAGAAAGGGTCTTGGAAGGTGAATTTACCATGCTTAAATGTCTCATGGTGTTGGATTCTACAATGGAAACGAAAGGAGATTTCTTGGTCTCTTGGAAAATTTATTCTATATTCTTTAAGGCCTCTTCCTTTGCTTCCAAATCTTGGTATAGATAAGTAGTCACTTCAATGAACCTTTCCTCTTGAAAATTATCTAGCTGAGTAAATTTCTCCTCCAATTTCTAAATTTGCAATCTACTCTCTTCTAATTCTACCCTCATGGTGGTGAACGAGTCCTGGTGTTTGGAAATATCTTTTTCAAACTCATATACTTTGTGCCTCCAATACCAAGTTTCCTCTTGGATCTACCCGTTGAAGTCTCTCAACTCTTCTAGCTTCTCCCTCTTCAAGTCTTTTACCATGGTAGCTACTTCAAGGCCTCTAACAAACATGATATGATACCATATGATCCATAAATAATAGGCCTATGGCCTATCCATTTCGTCAACATAGATACTCTATAGAAATAAATTTTGTTCTCTATGCTTGAATGGGTACTCCTATTCAAATTTGGGCTCAAGGATTATGTTTACTTGCTCTGTAAATGTTCATTTCAAACTATATGCCACAACTATGCTAGATAGATTTGAATGTTGTCACACACCCACTACGACAACTAAGATGTTTCGCCTTTTTTCTCCTTTTTATCAAGGGACAGAATCCCCAAATTTCTATGGGGACTAGCGCAGACCCTCCCTTCCCTTATTCTCCCCCATGTGATCATTGGCTATGACCACAAGACTTACCAAAAAAGCGCTTCTGGATTCGTGATTCGGGGAATCACAATGCAAGCGTTCCCTGTTCTTTGTCTTTTGAAATGTCGAAACTCGAAAGGGTCTAACAGATCCTTAGCTCCTCCCTTGGGTTGTTTTTCATACGATCGGTCCTATGACCTGGCGTTGTTCCTCTAAATGTTTTTGGTGTTTCACGATTTGGGAAATCACGATGCAGGCGTTCCTCCTTTCCCTCTAAAATCCCTGGAACCTGAAATCTCGGTATCATCCAGATCTATGGTCCAAATCATCAACTTGATCAATGTCCCGGATTAAATCCTGACACTCTACCTTTCGAGATTTATGGCGAGGTCTTCACTCCTATTCCTCTGATGTCTAGAACCCCAATGGCCTTATATCTTCGCCTCGCATCCCTACAAATGGGCGGTCCGGAATATTTCGGGACTCCTCCTCCCTACCACAAGACCTTGTCCGGTGACCTAGGGCTCATTCACAGAGTGCATCGGGGTTTCGTGTACCGGGATTTCGCGACTAGCGAAGAGGAGGGGTCTTTCCCTTGGGTTTCCCAGGTGTCGAAATGCCGAAACACCAAAACCTATTCACGTAAAACCATTTTGGGGTTTCACATATCGGGATTTTGCGACTGGTGAATACAAGGGAACTTGCTCTTGGGTTTCTTGAGTTTCAAAACGCCGAAACACCAAAACCTATTCATGCTAAACCATTCTGGGGTTTCGCATATTGGGATTTCGCGACTGGCGAATACAAGGGAACTTGCCCTTGGGTTTCTCGGGTGCCGAAATGCCAAAACACAAAAACGTATTCACGCTAAACCATTTCAGGGTTTTGCATATCATGATTTCGCAATTGGTGAATACAAGGGAACTTTCCCTTGGGTTTCCTGGGTGTCGAAACGCCAAAACACCAAAACCTATTCATGCTAAAGCATTTCGGGGTTTCGCATATAGGGATTTCGCGACTGGCAAATACAAGGGAACTTTCCCTTGGGTTTCCCAAGTGTCGAAACACCGAAACACCAAAACCTATTAACGCTAAACCATTTCGGGGTTTCAGATATCGAGATTTCGTGACTGGTGAATACAAGGGAACTTGCCCTTGGGTTTCCCAGGTGCCAAAATGCCGAAACGTCGAAAACCCATCCATGCTAAAACTGATTTGAGGTTTCGCATACTGAGATTTCGTGACTAGCGAAGATTAAGGGTCTTTCCCTTGGGTTTCCCGGGTGCCGAAACGCCGAAAACCTGAGGCAAGCACTCTCTCTGGTACAAGGTTTCCAGACTTAGATCACAAAATCCTTCAACGGGTTCTTGGGTAATTATCCCCAGGCTTGGTGACTTGACTGAAAGGCCTTCCTAAATTACTGAGCTATGAACTCTATGAAAGGGATGAAGTAAGCTCGTATGTTTACTAAAATAGTAGTCCTTTCAAGGAACTCACTCTGGCTCTAGAATGGGAGGGAACTTCCCGGAAGGAGGTGCCTTTGGGAAATCAAATCAGGGCATAGCGTGAGTCAAGTAAATGGGACAAATCTCAAGGGAACGGAATCGTAATATGAACTTATTCATTCTATACATAAACCGATTATGGTCATATAAGTATAAGCATGTATCCATTATTTCTGATCAAAACACCAGAAAAAAACTTCTATACAGAAATCATTTATGAGTGTACAAACATGAGCATGCATCCATTATATTCAATTCAAGATATGAGATATAAAAACTTATCAAAAAAACACCAGGTGTGACGCGACTGCTGAGAGAGGTGCTTGTTTCCACCCAGCCATAGGCTCAATGACTCCAAATGGATTTACCACCTAGCCACCCCCGAGCTAGACCACGATGATTGAGGTTCAACTTTCTACTTCCAGCTCAACAGAAGTCAAGGACAAAGTTTACTCTCCTTCTCCTCTGTTCAAAACTTCTTTTGTTTCTGGAGTCTCTCTAGTTCTTCCCCGCGATCCCTATCGCGCGCGTTCTCCTCCCTTTTCACCCCCCCTTACCACACTTCCTCTCTTGCATTTTCTTTGCAAGATTGCATGTGGCATGAATTTCCCCATCTGCGTTCAGGTCTAGGAGTTGTTATAGATGGGCATCTCACCTCCATCCCCTCATTAACTCTTGAGGAGCCTCCCCACCTACCAATCTGATAGGAAATCCATTCCAGGGTCAGAGAGTTGCTTTGGTCTTTGAGCAAGTAAAACCAGTACGGTACTGGCTCGGTGGAAGTTAATGTAACCATTCCAGGTCCCTTCCACCACCTCTCATTAGCCATCATGGTCTCTTTTAGCAAATCCCCCTCCCAGCAGCCATGCAACACATAGTCATAACATAATTTACATTCATCAACCTTTCATAAAAAGGTCTGTCAAATCAAACATTCACGTCTTTGATTTTTCCATAGTTCTTGGCTAATATAGTTATTTTTACAGACTGGGGGAAACAGGGTGTTACAATTCCCCCCCCCCCTTTAAAGGAATATCAATATGACGTGTATGTACAGAAGTAAACAAAATCGGATATGCATGTTTCGTGGCATCTTCCATTTCCCAAGTCGCCTCATCTAGGCCAAAATGTTTCCACTGCACCTTGACCTGTGCAATGGTCTGGTTCCTGAGTGGTATTTTCTTTCTGTCCAGTATGCATTGAGGTTCTAGCAGGAATTCTCCCTCCGGTTCCACCTGGATCACATACTAGTCAATTATATGATTAGAATCATGTACATATTTCTTCAATAATGAAACATGGAAAACATTATGTGCTTTTACTGTGGGAGGAAGTGCTAGCCTATAGGCTACATGTCCCACTCTATCTAGAACTTCAAAGGATCCGCGATATCGAGCTGCCAACTTGGCACAAGCTCCCATCCTCAGGGAACTCTTCCTAGGCCTAACTCTGAGATATATGTGGTCTCTCATCTTGAATTCTCTTGGAGTTCTCTTTCGGTCAGCGTAACTTTTCTGTCTGTTCTGAGCGACCTTCAGATTTTGCTTTATCTGAATCACTTGTTGTTCCATTTCTTTCAACATGTCGGGTCCAATAGTAATTTCGTTTACGGGATTACTCCAACTGACTGGAGTGTTTCATGGTATACCATAGTGGACTTTGAAAGGACTCGTCTTCATGGATTCTTGGTAGCCGTTGTTGTAGGCGAATTCCACCAATGGCAGGTAATCTTTCCACTTCTTGGGTTGATGCATTACATGCATTCTTAGCATGTCTTCCAATATTTGGTTCACTCTTTCCATATGTCCATCGGTTTGAGGATGATAGGTTGTGCTAAACAGTAATTTGGTCTCCAGACCAACCATCAAGGATTTCCAAAAGTTGGAAGTAAACTTCGTGTCTCTATCAGACACGATCTCTTTAGGCATGCCATGTAGTCTGAATATCTCCTTCATGAATATGTTGGCGATATCTATTACCTTGCAAGTCGATTTGACAGGGATAAAATGGGTGGACTTGCTCAATTTATCCACCACTACCATGATGGCATCATTATGTTTGGTCAATGTTGGTAATCCGGTGATGAAGTCCATGGACATGGTTTCCCACTTCCATTTCGGGATTGGTAGAGGTTGTAAAACTCCTGTTGGGTGCCAGTGTTCTGCTTTAACCTATTGGAATTCTAGGCACTTAGCTAAATAGTTAGCTATGTCTTTCTTTAACCCAGGCCAATAGAATTTTTTCCTAGTGGTTGTGATCATCTTTTGATATCTCGGGTGACCAGTATATGGTATTTTATGTAGTTCATCCATTATGAACCTCTTCAAGTCGTCACAATCTGGAATATATAATCTATTTCTATAAGTTAGCATACCTCCATCTATCATCTAGTAGCCTTCATACTTTATTCATGTGGGTTCTTGCTCCAGGTACGAGGTCACGGTTTGGAAGAATGTGTTTGTTTCTTATGCATTCCTGACTCTTTCTTTGACATTCGTCTCGTAGGTGCTCACCGCTGCCAGGTGAATTCTTTTCATACTTCTGCTAAGGGCATCGACCACCTTATTTTCCTTACCTTTAACATGTTTGATTTCAAAATAAAAATCACTAAGGAGGGCCATCCACCTAGGTTGTCTGGCATTGAGCTTTGGTTGGTCAAACAGATATCGCAATCCACAATGGTCTATCATAAGTACAAATTTCCTTCCCAAGAGGTAATGTCTCCACATTTTTAAGGGATGCACTATGGCGGCCAGCTCTAGATCATGGATCACATAGTTGACTTCGTTCTCATTCAATTTTTGGGATTCATAGCAGACTACACTTCCTCCTTGCATAAGGACTCCTTCGAGCCCTTCCTTACAGGCATCTGTGCACACTAGGAAGTCATTTTCTGGATCAGTGATCTTCAGCATGGGTGCATGGGTCAGAAGGTGTTTCAGGGATTGAAATCTTTCTTCACATTCTTGTGTTCACGTGAATTTAGCTCCCTTCTATTGGAGGGCAATGATTGGACAACCAATCTTGGAGAATCCTTTTATAAATCTCCTATAGTATCCTATTAAGCCCATAAAGGATCTGATATCCAAAACATCCTTTGGGGTAGGCCATTCCATGATAGACCTAATCTTGTCAGGATCTACTGCTACTACCTCTTCAGATATGGCATGTATCAAGTAATGTATTTTCTTCTGGAAAAAGTCGCACTTGCTAAATTTAGCATAGAGTTGATGTTCTCTTAGCACTTGAAGCACAAGTATAGGATGTTCCTCATGTTCCTCTCTATTATTGGAGTAAATTAATATATCGTCAATAAAAACCCATACAAATTTGTCTAGGAATTTTCTGACCACATTGTTCATCAAGCACATAAAAGTGGCAGGGGCATTGTTCAATCCAAATGGTACTACCACAAACTCATAGTAACCATATCTCGTCCTGAAGGCAATTTTGTGGATGTCTTCACCCTTCATTCGAACTTGATGGTATCTATATCTCAAGTCAATCTTTGAGAAGATGGAAGCACCTCCCAATTGATCGAACAAGTCATTGATCATGGGTAAGGGGTACTTGTTCTTTATGGTTACCTTATAGAGTTGTCTATAATCTATGCATAGTCGGAGGGTACCGTCTTTCTTTTTCACAAACAAGACTAGTGCTCCCCATGGAGACACGTTGGGCCAGATATAGCCTCTATCCATCATTTCTTTTAGTTGTAATTTAAGCTCAACTAGCTCGGGTGTGCTCATCTTGTAGGGTGTCCTAGACACTGGCACTTCTCCCGGTGTGAATTCTATCGAGAAGTCAATGTCCCTTCTTGAAGGTAAACCCGGTACCTCTTCTAGAAATACATCTCTATATTCTCTTAGTGTGGGGTGGTCTTCGAGGCTTGGTTTGTCATATTCAACTGATTCCAACACCTGTATCGCATATAGTGGACATCCCTTTCTGCAATACTTTCTCATTTGAAGGGCTAATATTCGTCTCACCGAGACAGGTTTTTGGATCCCTTGAAGGGTTATCCTTCTTCCTTCTTTACTTACACATTCTAAGGTTTTATGGTAACAATCCAATTTGGCTTTATATGTGGCTAGTCAGTCCATACCAATCAATAGGTCATACGATCCTAGGGGTAATACATTAAGCGTTGCTTGGGTGGGGAATTCACCCATGGTGAATTGGCAGGCTGGTATGACCTTCGCTACCTTCATTTTGGTGCCAGTGGATAACTGTACCAACCATGGCTTGGCGTGTTTATGTGGCTGTAATTTACACTTATCAATAGCCTTAGGAGCTATATAACTCAAATTTGAACTAGGTTCAATTAGAATAGACACTAGATGGTTGGTGATCATACCTTCCATCTCCACCACTGAAGCTTGATGGTCAGCTTGTTTATTATCCAAGGCTGCATAAATTTGCGGCACGCTCCTGGCCACATCATTGACGATGGTAGCTTCTTGAACGTTGTAAATTCTCTGACTGTTTTGTTGTCGGTGCGGGCAATCCATCAGTATATGTTCTTCTCCACAACCCCAACATTTCAAGGGTTCTTTCCTCGGGTTATCAATCTTTCTTGGGGTAGATCCAAAAGGTTTATTTCCACTCTGGGAGGGGAAATTTTTCTAGTGTACACTTCGGGTTGGGAAGCTCATTCTTGAGTCCTTTTTATAGTTTTTAAATCTTGGATATTTAAACCCCTTTTTCTAGAATCCTGAACTATTCTTTTGCTTCCATCCTTCACGAGGTTATGTCCAATGCCCAAGCTGTTCATAACAATATCTTGCCTTTCGGATAATATCTTCTAGGGTCTTTGGATCGTCAAACTCAATTATGTTCTGATAGTCCTTAGGTATCCCACTGATGAATCGTTGCACCTTTTCCTTTTCTACTTTTATATAGGGTACGTACCTCAACAATTTGAGGAATCTGCTGACATATTCCTCTATGGTGCATTGCCCCAGCTTGAGTTCATAGAATACTTTAGTCTTTTCATCAAAATATTTTTCCGATAGATACTTCTTCCTGAATTATTTATCAAACCATTCCCAAGATAGGTCTTCTTCGTGAATCCCTTTTACGTTCTTAAGGTCTTCCCACCAAATGGAACCTTCCCATTCAGGTTGAAAGTGGCTACTCGGGCCTTCAAATTTTCTGAGAAGTCATGGACTCTGAAATACTTCTTTAGTCCAAGCAGTCAGGCCTCTGCTTCCTCTCCCTTATTTATTTCACCGTCGAAAGAGGGTGGTTTGGCCTTCTTGAATTCTTCAAGATTATGATTTTTCGAATGATTTCTCTTCTTCTGTTTTCTTCGGGAATAAGAACTAGTTCTGCTACTAGAAGATCCCTATGAGTCGCTAGTTTCTTTTCCATAGGAATCGTCTTATGCTTGTCCCTTATCTCAGGGGTGAACCTTTCTCGAGGTGCTCCTCCCAGTGTGGCCACTTAAAGGACCACGTTTCCATATCCCAGGTGGGCTTTGACTTCTCTTTGTCTGTCGTTGGTCCGCGTGATTATTGTTAGGTCCATGCTACAATTGTCTTTGTATGTCGGATAAGCTCTGCAGTAAGACTGCATTAATTTCTGTTTGCTTCTCTTTCTCTTTTATCAACCTCTCATTGTCGACCTTCCAGCTCTATAGTTTGACCATGAGGCTTTTCACAGTCTCAGCAACATCTGGAGGGGTCTCTACCACTCTCCTTTTGTCAGACTCTTTGTTTCTATTATGGGATCCATCTCCCACTTCGTGGTGCGTCACCATTCTATGCGTCTGCAATTTCCTGTGGTTGATCATCTGCTTGTTGTGCAAGAAAAATACTTGTTGTTAGTCAACATTATATTCATTCACAATCAGTGCATAATTCATATTTTTCAAATGCATACACACAATAGGAATTTTCATTCTTAACTTTAGCTTTTGATAAGGGGGGTTAGGATAGAGAGTTACTTATTTTTAAGAGTACTTCAGATGGAGTTTCTGCACAACTCGTCCATGAGCCCAAGAAGGCCAAGTGTTGTAACCATGCTCTGATACCAATTTGTCACACACCCACTATGGCAACTAAGATTTTTCGCCTTTTTTATCCTTTTTCTCGAGGGACAGAATCCTTGAATTTCTATGGGGCCTAGCATAGACCCTCCCGTCCCTTATGCTCCCCCATGTGATCATTAGCTATGACCACATGCCTTACCAAAAAGGCACTTCTGGATTTTGTGATTCGGGGAATCACGATGCAAGTGTTCCACTGTTCTCTGTCTTTCGAAATGTCGAAACCCAAAAGGGTCTAATAGATCCTTAGCTCCTCCCTTGGGTTGCTTTTCATATGACTGGTCCTATGACCTAGCATTGTTCCTCTAAATGCTTTCAGGGTTTCACGATTTGGGAAATCGCGATGCAAGAATTCCTCCTTTCCCTTTAAAATCCACAGAACCTGAAAGCCGGGTATCATCCAGATCTATGGTTCAGATCATCGACTTGATCAACGGCCCGGATTAAATCCCGACACTTTACCTTTCAGGATTTTTGGCGAGGTCTTCACTCCTATTCTTCTGATGTCCAGAACCCTGGTGGCCTTAGATCTTCGCCTCACATCCCTACAAATGGGCGGTCCAGATTCTTTCGGGACTCCTCCTCCCTACCACAAGACCCTGTCCGGTGACCTAGGGCTCATTCACAGAGCACATTAGGGTTTCACATACCGGGATTTTGCGACTGGCGAAGATGAGGGTTCTTTCCCTTGGGTTTCTCGGGTGCCGAAATGATGAAACACCAAAACCTATTCACATTAAACTATTTCGGGGTTTCACATATCAGGATTTCGTGACTGGCGAATACAAGGGAACTTGCCCTTGGGTTTCCTGGGTGTCGAAACTCCAAAACACCAAAACCTATTCACGCTAAACGATTTTGGGGTTTCGTATATAGGTATTTCACGACTGACGAATACAAGGGAACTTTCCCTTGGGTTTCTTGGGTGTCGAAACACCGAAACAGAAAAACCTATTCACACTAAACCATTTCGGGGTTTTGCATATTAGGATTTCGCGACTGGCGAATATAAGGGAACTTGCCCTTGGGTTTCCCGTGTGCTAAAACACTGAAACACCAAAACCTATTCATGCTAAACCATTTCAACATTTCGCATATCGGGATTTTGTGACTGGCGAATACAAGGGAACTTGCCCTTGGGTTTCCCGGGTGCCGAAACACYGAAACACGAAAACCTATTCACATTAAACCATTTCGGAGTTTTTCATATCAGGATTTCGTGGCTGGAGAATAGAAGGGAACTTGCCCTTGGGTTTCCCAGGTGTCAAAACGCCGAAACGTCAAAAACCCATCCACGCTAAAACTAATTTGGGGTTTCGCATACCGGGATTTTGTGACTATCAAAGATGAAGGGTCTTGCCCTTGGGTTTCCCAGGTGCCAAAACACTGAAACGCTGAAAACCTAAGGGAACCACTCTCTCTGGTACAAGGTGTCCAAACTTAGATCACAAAATCCTTCAACAGGTTCTTGGGTAATTATCCCTAGGCTTGGTGACCTGATTGAAAGGCCTTCCTAAATTACTGAGATATGAACTCTGTGGCAGGGGTGAAGTAAGCTTGTATGTTTACTAAAATAGTAGTCCTTTCAAGGAACTCACTCCGGCTCTAGAATGCGAGGGAACTTCCCAAAAGGAGGTGCCTTCGAGAAATCAAACCAGGGCATAGCATGAGTCAAATAAATGGGAAAAATCTCAAGGGAACGGACTTGTAATCTGAACTTATTCATTCTATACATAAATTGATTCTGGTCATATAAGTATAAGCATGCATCCATTATTTTTTATCAAAACACCAGGCAAACACTTCCATATAGAAATCATTTATGAGTGTACAAACATGAGCATGCCTCCATTATATTCAATTCAATATACGAGATATAAACACTTATCAGAAAAACACCAGGTGTGACGTGACTGCTGAGAGGGGTGCTCGTTTCCACCCAACCGTAGGCTCAGTGACTCCAAACGGATTTACCACTAGCCACCCCTGAGCTAGACCACGATGCTTGAGGTTCAATTTTCTACTTCTGGCTCAACGAAAGTCGAGGACGAAGTTTACTCTCCTTCTCCTCTGTTCAGAACTCCCTATGTTTCTGGAGTTTCTCCAGTTCTTCCCCACGATCCCTGTCGCGCACGTTCTCCTCCCTTTTCTCCCCCCCTTACCACACTTCCTCTCTTGCCTTTTCTCTGCAAGATTGTGTGTGGCATGAATTTCCCCATCCGCAGTCAGGTCTGGGAGATGTTATGGATGGGCGGTTCACCTCCATCCCCTCATTAACTCTTGAGGAGCCTCCCCACCTACCAATCTGATGGGAAATCCATTCCAGGGTCAGAGAGTTGCTTTGGTCTTTGAGCAAGTAAAACCAGTACAGTACTGGCTCGGTGGAAGTTAATGCAACCATTCCAGGTCCCTTCCACCACCTCTCATTAGCCATCATGGTCTCTTTTAGCACATCCCCCTCCCAGCAGCCATGCAACACATATTCATAACATAATTTACATTCATCAACCTTTCATAAAAAGGTCCGTCAAATCAAACATTCACGTCTTTGAGTTTGCCATAGTTCTTGGCCAATATAGTTATTTTTACAGACTGGGGGAAACAAGGTGTTACAAATGCATTTTAATTTAAGCATGCACCCATTCATATATATGAGCATGCTGCAGCAAATTATCAAACTCTAGTATTTGATTGAGATGACACAACAATTAAACTCTGTAATTTCTACAATGTTAAATTAAATAATGCACTTTGTTTTTTGAAGTGGCATTTATAGTGTTTTGTGTCATGCCAAGAACAAGTCAAATTCAAAATTCAAAAGGAATAATAACCTCCATAATTTGCAAGTTATTACACAAAACTTCAAATATGTTAAAACAAAATGCATGCCCAACATTCAAGCTACTACAAATATGTATATATTCAACCACACTCTACCAATTTCAGCATTGTAGCTACTCCATGAATTAAACCATAGTAAAATCAGGTTGCAGTGTATGGTTACACTACCCAAGAATTTGTGATTTCAATCCCATATTCTATTGCTCATTCATTCATAGCATAAATCGAATAAAAAAACAATGGAAATCAATTTGTTGTTCAAGGTGTTGGTTATTAATTAATAGACAAGTGAATTGCTAGGCATAGGCAAAGTACAATCCTTCTTCAACCAACAATGCAACTAGAATAATAAATAGAACCACCACATAATAAATTTCTAAGTCACACACATGGCATTTAAACACACCATAACAACATAGATTTACCCTAGAACCCAAATGGGAAAATCGGATTGATTAGGGATTTTATTAAGCAAGAAATTAATTACAAAAGGGTGAGCTATACACAGATTTAGTGTATTGTTACTGACTGACAAGAAATTTGCAAATGACCATAGTTCAACAACAATATTTACTCATTGTAGGACAACATCGATGTCTTCTTCTCCTCTAATCATCAAATATACTACTTCTTTGAGATCTCATCTTTGTTACTAGCCTTCTTCATTTCCTCCTCACGTATCCTCTCTATTCCATTTAATGCTCTTCTTCACCGTAGCCTTAAATTTTAATGGGATGCATTGAATGATATGGATTTAGGAGAGGAACGAACATATTAATAGACTGAATACAATAAAACTAGAGATAGGAAGAATAACAAAAATATCCAGTGAACAATATCTTCTATTAAATAATCAAATAGGATGAAACTGTAAAACTGCAGAATTGAAACTTGCTCGAATGGTGGTAGCTATCTCTGAGAAGAGATGTGGTTTCTATTCCCATCTATATGATCAAAATGGATTAAAATGAGGCTCCATAGGCCCTTTTCATATTACTTATGAATTCCAAAACCCTAGACATCCAAAAACCTAACCCTAGAAGGTGAAACACCAAAATTCATTTGGGCCCTATGGGTAAGTTGGTGTAATTTGGTACCTCAACTTCCTAGGGTCATAACTTTTGCTCATTGGAAAGGTATTTTAGAGAACAACACATTCCTTCATTAGACTCTGACTCTGTCTATAGTCTAACTATGGCGAGAGAAGAAAAAACAATGTTTAGGGCCCCAAAACAAACCTGAAAGTACAGAAAGATGTGCTGACATGAAAACATACAAAATAATCCAATTGGATTAGGCAAGAGGCCACCCGTATCCACCTAGAGAATGTGTGAGGCTTCAGACAACCCCAAAAGTGTAGAAATCACAATTATAAAGTAGTACAGAAAGACATGTTGAACAAAAATAGACACGAGGAGCCAGTTGGAATATGTGGGTGGCCACCAATATCCACCTGGATCAATCCTCCCCCCTTAGGAAGAAATGGTCTCCATTGTGTGGATTTCCCCCATTAGATGAGGAAACTTCTGCTGGATTTGGCCTCGGGTGAGCCACTTTCCTTGGTGTAGAAGTTTCCCTACCTTGACAACTCAATAAAGATGGATCTACTGTTGATGAGTGCCCTTGACCTGTGTGTCCACGATCTGATCGGTGGATGCTTGTTCCATGCAGTCAGGGTTGAGATCTGTTGGTTTCAGTTGTTCGAAGATCTCAAAGGTGTCCAATAATGGTGGAAAATATGGCCTAAGGAGGTCTACATTGAATATTAGATGTAGACCAAGGAAGGGTAGAGTGTTGAGCTCAAAAGCATTTCTACCCACAACCTTGGTGATAGTGTAAGGCCCATAACAGAGTGGAAAAAGCTTTTGATGGGGCCTGGTAAGACACTCCTTTTGCAAATGTAACCAGACATTTTCGCCAACCTGAAACTAGTGTGGTACCCTATGTTGATCGTGGCACTTCTTGTACTTTGCATTGGATTTCTAAAAAAACTCCTGAACCTGTTGGCGGATGTGCTGAATCCGATCAATGAATCTGGTGGATTTGTCGATCGTAGATTGATAAAGGGAAGAGTCTATATGTGTGGTGGAAAGAGGAAGTGTGACATCAATGGGTCCCAAGGGTTGGAATCCCAGACCCACCTAAAATGGGTTGTGGCCAGTGGAAATATGGAGAGCCCTGTTGTAGCTATGTTGGACATATGGGAGACTCTCATTCCATGTACAAGGATTCTTAGAATTGTACATGCGCAAGATGTTCACAATCATCTGATTGACAACCTCAATTTGGCCATTAGTTTGGGGGTCAAAAGAGGTGGATTTTGTGATCTTGGTGTCCAGCAGAGACCAAAGACTCGACCAAAAGGTGTTGAGAAACCTATTGTCTCAGTCAGAGATGATGGTTTGCGGTATCCCAAAGTGGACCCAAAATTGTTCAAAGAAGAGCTTGGAAGTCTTGGTCGCTGTTACATTCTTCTTACAAGCTATGAGGATGTCCATCATTGAAAATCGATCAACGACCACAAACACGCAATCATTTCCGTTCTTGGTGGACGAAAACCCATACATGTGATCCATTGAGATGGATTCCCATGACTTCTCGGGAATAGGAAGAGGGGTGTATAAGCCTTTCTTCTTGATGGATGGCTTGGAAATTGCGTAGGCAATGCAAGATCGGATATTCCTATTGATGTCCTGTCAAATTTTTGGTCAATAAAAATGTTTCTGAAAAACGACCACAGTTTTCTCTACGCCAAAATGTCCTGCCACCCAATTGTAGTGGACTTCCCAAATCATCTTTGCACGCTCTCTTATAGGAACACAGAGATGGCCCGGGTGGCATAAGAGTTCATCCTGAATGTGAAAATTGGTGACAGTGGTGCCTATACCCAAGAGTTGATAGGTGGTGGAAAATTCCATATCTTGTTGATAAAGTTCGGGCCACTCTGATGCTTCATGTCCATAGGAATGGAGCACAATGGTTAGTGCAGCCACAGAAGGCTAATTGAGATAGTCAGTGACACGATTGGAGATAAATTTCTTCTACTTGATGTTGATATGGAAATGTTGCAAGTAGGTGGACTACTTTTGATGGCAATCGTTGTGAAATTTCCCCTATGTTTGTATGAACTGCAGAGGCTTGTGATCAATGTGTATGATTGTCTCTTTCCCCAGAATGTAATGTTTCCATTGACGACAGGCTTATATAATGGAATACATTTCCTTGTCATAGGTGGGGTATTTCCGGACAACATTAAAGAGTGTCTCACTATGGTATGCCACGGGATTCCCATCATGAGTGAGAATTTCGCCCACAGCATAGTCAGATGCATCAGTCTCAATCTCGAATGGTTGTTGCAGATCGGGCAAGGAGAGTACGACAACTGATCACAATCAATGTTTCGGATCATCGAATTCACATTGCTTCTCGTTCCCCCACACAAAATTGGTCCTACCACCGCCCTTGGTCACCTGGATGAGGGCCCATGCAATATGGGAGAATCTGAACATGAACCATCGGTAAAATTGGCTAGCCCCAAGAAGCACTGAAGCTCATTCAGTGTGGTTGGGGCCAGCCAGTCATGAATGACTTGGATCTTAGCTAGATCAACATGTACCCCATGCTCATCAACAATGTATCCCATATATTGGACCATGTTCATGCCAAAAGAGCATTTTTCCAAGTTGGCATAAAGCTTGTGCTTCCGCAGAGTGCTAAAAAACCGTTGAATATGTCGCATGTGCTCTTCCCACATTTTTATGAAGATGAAGATGTGTTGGCAGGCGTAAGTGACACACCATCAACTGGAAGGGTAGATACGGTCTGGAGTTGTCTAATTAACCCAATCCGTTTGGTGTGATATATCCTAGCGGGTTTAATGGCTCTGTTAGCCGACTAAGGTCCTAAAATAATGAAAGAAAATAAACTACCCTAAAACTATACTATGATGCTATGTGTACAAATCTAATTATTTACAAATGTTAAACAAAAACATAAATATGAACATGTGATTATGAACAGGATATTTACAATTTGCAAGTTTTGGTGGATGTCTTGCGAAATCAATGTTTTTGCAATTGTTAATGAAGTAGATAAAGAAAGCACATATTTTTATATTTTTTGTTTAATAATCTAAAATCTAAGAACTCAAAAAGATACTAATAAAACATAGTTTGAAATAAGAGTAGAATAAGAGTTGCAGCCAATTTAAATTGTCTTATTTCATCTAACAAATAAACTAATAACAGAAATTAAATGTAGATAAAACTAACCTGAAATTATCCTTATAATGTGTCTATATCCCTATGTAATCCAAACTTCCAGCTATCTTGCTTGTGAGAGAAATATGAAGCAGGCTTATGCTAACATCTCTTGAGTAAACTCAAAGTGTTTTTGGGAGCAAGGAAATAAGAACAGAGGAATGAACATATAGATCTAGTGGCCTTGTAATGATGAATGTTTACAGTGCAAGAAATTTTAATTTGAAACATTCATATGATACATAAACTCAACATCAAGTATAAATCATTGATATTTAAGTGCAATAACGATCACAGATGTAATATATGAAACAACAAATTATAGATGAAATTTTAAAGCATTGAATCAAATGAAACATTGCATGCTAATGAGACTAAAATTGTGTAACATGTATATATTTCATAATATGAGATGCAAAACATAAATGGAACAGTGTCACGTTGGTCTAAAGCTGAAATGTAAACAACTTGTCCATTCAGTTCTAAGAATTACATGTCCATAATCCATTTCAAACAAAGATCTCTTTCAGTAACAAAGTGAACAATATTTAAAGTAACCTGAGATCCAAATACTCATATCTCACAGGATAGAGTTGAATCTCCCAAAATCAAGTAATATTACAAAAATAGTGGATTGGAAACCACTCATAATAGAGTTGGTTTATTCAAAAATTAAATCAAAGTTTTTATAAAAACATAAAGAAGGAGAAACTACTAATCACTTAGGTATTAAATTGAACATATTTTCTCCAAGTAATCAGCAGCATGATCTCCCATTTCCTAAGAATAGCAAACCAATTTAATAAATTAGAAAGACAATTTCTAAATAACTAATTCTTCGACTTAAAAGAGACTTGACTACATAATCGAAGATTCTGTAGTCAGTCTTTATTCTAGTAAATGAAAATACAATTCAAATCTACTTATTTCGAATTAGATAATAGAAATTAAACAAAATCATAACAAAACATTTTACCATTAAAATTTAACTAAAGAGGGATCAGAAAACTCAGAGTTTATTATTTCCTTGACACTGGTCTCCCTCTTTGCATGTGCCTTGAGATCAAGGTTTTCTTGCTTCAACAAATCATTTTGAGGAGTCATAGTTTTAATTCAAGCCTGTAAGAGAGGAATGTCGGTATAGTAACGCTCAACCCATTTGAAACAACCATCACAGTGTACAGGGGAGATGGCAGGCCGACGAAGGACACAATCAACCAAGGGTGCTTCAGTCTTACATGTTCTTTTCTTCAGATCTTTCTTGATACCGGCGAATCCTTCTTTACCTTTAAGGCATGGTGGTAAATTTGTCATGAAATCATAAGGTTCAGTATGAATGATAACCTCCTTTGTGGAACCCTGAATTTTTGGATCTTCCCGAACTAGAAAATCCTCTATCTCAGGATCTGAACCCTCATCAATCTCGATCAGACTAATCGATCTCAGATGAGTATCGTTTTGGTTCCTTAGTTTCCTAGAGATTAGGCAACCCGTTCTCTTGTTCTTGAAACCCAAATATGTGCATTGTTGTTTTGTTCCTTTACAGAGTTTCTTGGCATCTAATTTAACATTATCATTCAAGCTAGCATTATTCACAGGCACAAGAGGATCATTTCCCTTCAATTCATCAGTCTCTTGATCTGGAAATCTTGCAGGTGAAAAATTACCCAACAAATCTTTGTCTAGAGGGGTTTTATCAATAAACTATGGTCCATCAATCGAATTACCGAAATGGTCTTCAATCAAAGGCTTGTCCAAGTTAGGGTTTGGAATTAAGAGAGGGTTGGTTGTAGGATCATCCTGGGCGAAACCATTCCTCATCAAAAAGATATCCCAACTGTCATCTATGATTGACAGATGATGCATCAATAAGATTTTAACCAATCCATGGTGGAACAAGCTCGAGTCAACACTTTGTCGCTTGTATCGTTTTGACATCTTATAAAGACTCATCAATAAATAAAAGGGCATATTTAACTCGAAACCTATGAAATTCATGAGCAAACAGATATGGTAGAGAAAAACCAATCTGTATCTACCCTCACATGTAACGAATTGTTTCAAGATTAACAACAAACTATGTCATCTAGGTTTTAACAGAGTGATAGGAATACCTTTGATGCAACAAGTGGTTTTACGAGATGTCATGAACAGACTCCATGGGACTTCTTCTACTCAGTCATTCTTGAACCATATCTTTCCCTTTGAGGGGAGTCATGTTGCTTTGACCATGAATTCCTCAGTCAATTCTAACTGTACGTCTCCTATCTTAGCCCTGAAACCATCAAAGGTTTGTGTGAATGCTTTTTCCACCTAAAGATTATAACCCTAGAATTTTTCAAGCAATACATCCTAGGCATGACTCTTTATGTCATCGATAGCATTGTTATAGGATAGTAAGGTCTGACATCTATTCATCTCTATGCGAACGATGGGCGCCATGAACACGGTAACTAGAATGCAATGGATATTACTTGGAATAGTTTTAGGTTCGAATTGTGTGAGTAACATAAACAAGTCCGAATGGAGAGAAGAAACACAAAAAAAAAAACAGAGACTAAGGGTTAACATAACTTGGATAGTGGGAATGAAAACCAAATGGTTCATTGCATCCATTACCATGTCTCGCGATGAGTGCCAATATTACAGAGTACCAAACCCTATGCTGATAATGAATCGCCTCATTAATTTTTTGAGCCAACATGGTAAGGTGAGTACTCGAGTACAGCAGGTCTGTACTCATTGGTATGAATGTTCATACGACCATTGAAATCATAAAAAGGATATCACATAATTAACCAAAGTTCTTCATGGATCAAATAAATTCGATAATGAACCACCAAACCATTGAAACAATAATAATCGTATTAACACAAAAATGGATCCAACAACCATTTCATAAGATTTTCATTTTAATTGAGTATGGGTGACCTTTAAAAATATGTTTCTAAGGCACAAAAAATTATAACACCAAGAAAAGTTTTATGTTTAATTCATGCTTGCAGTCATGAATTAAAATAAAAGGAATGAAAATGGAAACCATAAGAAATTAATAAGGAAAGATTTTAATCCAACAATCACTTCGAAATTCTCAAAAATGTTTACGAAATTGAGGTGATGGCAGCTACAGAAAAATGCAATCAACATTCGATCGTGTTAAAAATGCAATCGACATCTGATTGTGTTAAAAGAACATAAAATAAAATTAAACAAACAAAATATGTACAAAGGGGTGAATCTGGAATCATCAGGTGAAATACCTTTTGAGAGCCTAGCCATTCACTGGGAAAGTGTCTGGCTGTCCATCCAAATTATGCAGACGGAAAGAGCTCGGACCCTTTTTTTCAGAAATTACAAATGGTCCCAACCATAGATTCTGGAACTTGGTGTGTTCCCCTTTTCCCTTGTGAGCTTTGTCCCATTTGAGAACCAAGTCTCTGACATCGAAATTCCTATCTGAAGAAGAATTTGAATCAAACCAACTTTTTACAATTTGTTGATGCTGATCCAGTTTATGCTTTTCTTGTGTTCTCACTTTCTCTAATTTCAATAAGGCGTTTATTCGATTTTCTAGAGGAGGGAACTCCTCTTCTTGAACTTTTTGCGACAACTGCAATGAGGGAAGTAAAACATTCGGAGGGAGAATTGCTTCTCTTCCATAGATGAGCAAGAAGGGGGAATTACCAACAAAGGCCTTTGGGGTTACCCTATCATCCCAAAGTGCATTATACTGTGCATTGTGCCAATTTTTGTGATTTTCTAAAACTGTCCTCTTGATGATCTTGATTAAATTTTTGTTCGTTGATTCTTCTAGGCCATTTCCGTAAGGATAGTAGCTTGCATAATACTTCAGTTTGATCCTTTTTTCCAAAGAAAAAACGTTCATATCAAGGGATGAAAAGTAAGAGGCATTATCAAAGACAATACATTCGGGAACACCGAACCGAGCGATGATATGAGAGTTTAGGAAAGATACTACCTGATTTGTGTTCACCACTTTCAAAGGTACAGCCTCGGACCATCTAGTAATATAATCCGTTTTTGTACGGATATACTTGTGTTGTTGTTGTGAAGAAGGATTGATTGGTCCTATGATGTCAAGGCCCCATTGTTGAAAAGGAGAATCTACAGTAACAGGCTACAAAGGGAATGCAGCCTTTTTCACCCGTCCTGTAGCCTTTTGGCAGATTATGCATTTGTGACATAGTGCATGGGCATATTTAAACAAAGTGGGTCAATAGTACCCAGATATTATCACTTTGTGAGCAATGGTATCTCCACCGAAGTGAACATCGGATTCACCTGCATGGAGTTCAGATAGCACTCTTTCTGATTCTTCCTTTTCCAAACAACACATAAGAACACCATCAAAGTTCTTTCGAAATAATACATCATTGATTAACTGGAAAGATGCAGATTTTAGTCTAAGTGTTCTTCTGTTTTTAGGATCAAGATTTCGAGGAGTAGATCCATGTGTCAAATAAAATTTGATGTTCTCATACCAAGAATCGGCAGTAACTTGTGCACAACTGATTTGTTTTTCGTTATACTGATTTACAGTTAAGGAGTTGATTTGACTTTCCTGTTCTTCAACTGAATCAGCCACTAGTTTACATAGGCCTTGAACTCTAACAATATGTGGAGGGGTTATTTCGAGGTCATATTATTGTAATGACATCATCCAATTGTCTCTTATCTCACCCAATTCTTTTTGTACTAACAGGTTCCTTACAGCTGGGTAAGGAACGATAACCTTGGTTCTGGATTTCAGCAAGTATGACCGGAAGTGTTTCACTTCTTTAAAAACAACATATGTATGTTGATCTACTGCAGGGTAGTTAATCTCTGCTCCTTTGAAAGTTGAGCTCATGAATTAAATGGGTATATCATTTCTTTCGTCGTTTTTCTGTGTTAACACAACAACATAAGATCAGTCAGATGTAAAAGTGTAAAGAGTGAAATCCTGAGAAAAATCGGGACTCATCAAGGAAGGGGATTCTATTATTGTTTTTCTAATTGAATCGAAAGCTTGAATTTCTTGTGGTCCCCAATGGTACAAAACATCATTTTTAATTAAATTATGTAATGGTCTTACCATTTTCGAGAAACTTGGGACAAATCTTCTGACAAAATTAATCTTGCCCAAAAAGGACTGCATGGCTTTTTTGGAAGAGGGAGGGAAAAGTTTAGTGATAGCTTGGGTTGTTTCAGGGTCAATAATCATTCTGTTTTTAGACACTATAAACCCAAACAGTTTACCTTGATCTACTGCAAAGACTGATTTCTTAGGGTTGAGAGATATGTCGAACTTGCAGTATCGTTCCGGGAAAGCCCTGAGGTGATTCAAGTGATCTTTCTTGTTTTTAGAGAATATGGTGACATCATCAAGGTAGACCACGACCGATTGGTTAATAAGGCTGCAGAAAGAAATGTCCATTGCTCTCTGGAAAGTGGCACCGACATTTATCAATCCAAAAGGCATTTATTGTAGGCATAAGTACCCCATGGGGTGCGAAAAGTGGTTTTAAGTTGGTTTGAGGGAGACATAAGGACTTGGTTGTATCCCGAGAAGCCATCTAGCAAAGACAGTCTTTTGGAACCAAACACTTTTTGTAGAATTTGTTCCATTGGAGGAGCATGGTAGTTGTCTTTATCAGGTGCTTGGTTAAGGTTCCAAAAATCGACACAGAGTCAAATTTCACCACATTTCTTCCTTACAGGGACTAGATTAGACACCCATTGTGTGTGCCTTACCGGGAAAATTATATTTGCAGTTAGTAATTTTATTCAGTTCTTTTTTAACGGTGGGTTCCAATTTAGGGTGCATATTCCTCAATTTTTGTTGAAAAGGTTGTGTCTGGGGTTTCATGGGGATTGTTATCACTGAAATTTCGTCTGCACATGGCGACAAGAACTCAGCATCGTCAAATAGTAATGAAGTCATTCATGGCACTGAATTAATTTCACAGCATTGCAAAAAGGTCAAAAACAATACAAAGTAACCAAAAATTGAAGGGCGCTTGGCAGAAGTTTGGTGCGCGCGCACATGCACGGAACATGAACGTACCATGCGTGCATACGTGCATGATGCGCGGATGTTGGTGCAAAAACCTGCGCACCTGCTAAACGGCGCATTTATTGAATTGGTCGGCCTCCCAACCACTTATGGATCAGCTCCCAAGCCGATTTGACCCTCAAATAAGAGCTGAATCTGCATGGTAGGCTGGTCAAAGACCTAATTAAGCCCTAAAGAGCCCCTTTTCACACTTCAAAGGAGTTACATAATCACCCAATGCAATGCTATAAAAAGCCATGAA
>JZKD02S1858451.1:112870-152716 GCA_000966675.3 Picea glauca
AATTTCATGTAATGTTATGCTGCTTAGATTGTTTTAAGGACTCACTCCTTGGCAATAACACATTAGCACCATTTCATTGAGCTATCCACCTCTCCATTGAGTGGATGTGCTAGGATTTCTTTCACCATCATTCTCATTTTCTTATTGTAAGGAGAGCAAGTTTGTGAGGGCCTCAAGAGCCTTCCATTGGAGGAAAAAGGGACTCATAGTCCCCTTTCTTCATTGTGCTTTGATTTCATCAATTGATCATCCTAAAAACATTAGTGATATTGGTCTTTTTGTGTTTGTTATTTCTTTATCCATATGCTCATAATTTTAKTTTGTATTAGTTTAATTCTTGCTTATAGTTTTGTTGTTCTTTTCCTAACTCTTTCCTCTACAGCTGTCATGCTCAGCAAGACCCAACTGGGCATGTAAGCACCTCTTATTTGCTCACCAAGGTGACGAATTGGGTGCAAACAGGGATGATATGTTGTATGATATTGGGGTTGAATGTTTTCAAGTCATCATACGTCCAGGAAAAAACGTCTTTGAATTCTTTAAAAAAAATTATGAAAGAAGATCGTTCTTGCTCAGAACATCCTATTCCTAGATTGATATTTTGAGGATTTTCCTTAGTTCCTAAATTTATCGGCTCATAAATCAAGGAAGAACTGTTCGTTTTACAATTAACTGTCCCTCTAAATTTATCATACAAGTCATAAAATTTCTCTAGTCTTACAACAGATCTAGGGATAGAGTTTACCAGATCGGATGTCGATTCGGGAGATCTAGGATTTGATATTACTGTGAAGTTTCATATATTTTCATCGTGAGTGCCTTCATCAATGACTGTACCTTGAAAAGTATCTTCCATGTGCAGAAAGATGATGATCTATTGGTCATCATCGAATACTCTCCAGTTTGTGATGTTATCCGAGATCAACGGCCTGAATAATAATTCAATCAAAAACGCATTAGGGGAAAGATCTTCATCAGGTAATAGCTTAGAAGCAACATTGGCTAATAAATTAGCTTCCGAATTACTTAATTTAGGGATATAATTTATGTTAAATGATGAAAAATTTTGCATCAAACTCCATACCTCGGTTTGGTAGCTTTTCAGATGTGGTGATAAGCAATGTATGGCATTTCTTACCTGCTTAACCACGATTTCTGAATCACCAAATACTGTCAAATTTCACCCATCCATATCCAAATATTTCCTAAGTCCTTGTAGAAGTGCTTTGTACTCGACGGTGTTATTGGTGCACTCAAACTCAATCCTGCAAGCAATAAAGGTTTTATTACCTGCAGGATCGATGAGCACACAACCTGCACCTGCTCCTTCTTTCGATTTGGATCCATCAAAGTACAATGACCAGATTTTGGCTTCATTAGCAGTACTTGGCATACTTGTCAAAGATGATGTCTGAGTATAGGTCATAACTTTCGATTGCTGCCCATGATCAGTAATAGGAGAAATTTCGGCCATGAAATTACCAAAGAAGGTATTCATTCCATGAATTTCAAATGAATTAGTAGATGCAGTGAAAGGTTCGTTCGCATCATTTAGATCCATCACAGTATGCTTAAGATAGCGTTCTCTGTTTATCATGATTTTGTTGGGATGTCCATTTTCAAGTAGCCACAAATGAGACCAATCTATGGCAAAGTAACCATGCAGCTATTCTGACCAGTCCCTACTTAAAAACAAACTGTAGACTTCAGGGATATCAACAACGATAATGTCAATTATTTGATGAACCTTTGGATTAGAAGATAATATAACCAAAACATTCTTAAGCTCACCAATTACCTTAACGTTTGTTCAATCTAGCTGAATGATCTTGAGATCAGAAGGTTTAACTTCTACATTAATTTTTTGACAAACAGATAGAGGCGTGATGTTTGATGATGCACCGAAGTCGACCATACAATTATGTACATTCCTATTGAAAATCTCGAAGGTTAACAAAAAAGGTGGGACATTTTTTCGAGCATTAACAACAGAATTCTGCTGATTTTTTGTTGTTGTCCCTAAAACAATTATATTTACATTTAATACAGTTTTTCCTGCTTGATCCCTTTTATTTGGAAGTTCAGAAGTAGTTTTAGTTGGGATTTTTTTAGCAGTATTTGAATTGATTTCTTGCTTCTAGGATCGTTGTTTTTACTATTTTCAATGATATTTTGAAGCATTTTCTGCAAAATGAGGGGAAATTTCAGCAGCTCAAAGACAAAAATGTTAGCTCTCAGTTTTTTAGATCTTCAATCAAATCGTATTCTAAAACTGGAGCTGCTAAGCTCTGTTTAATTTCATCTTTCTTTGATTGTTTTGGAAACACATTTTTACCGACTTCAAGAGAGGGTTTGTTTTGCGTTTTTCTCCTTGTGTCATAGGGGTGAACAGTTTCAAAATTTGCTTGGAATATACTGTCCGAGAAGTGACTAAAGATATTGGGAGACGATTCCTCTTCTTCAAGTTCTTCTTCCTCAACTACGTATTCAGAATTTTTGGAAGGGGAAGAGGCAGAATTATCATGTGCTTCTAAGATGGTTTGCAAAGCATACTATAAACTTTAGAAATTTAGACCTTCAGTGGTCAGGTTTGGTCGATTGGGAGGAAAAAGTTTTATGAAATGAGGTTTGAAACTTCCTTTTCTTATTGATGCCTCCTTGGTTGATCTCTTCAAGTCAACGACCTGATTAGACAGTTTTTGGAAAGTTTTCTGCAAGTTTTCTAAATCTAAAGTTGTCGGTTGATTTTTAGTTTAAGGAGGTCGTCTAGTAAGAATATCTATCTTCTTTTTAGAGGATGAATTTGTTTCAACTTCACTACTAAGATTATCTTTCAGACTCAAAATATCCTTTTCAATTTGGCTTGCCTCCTCAAAGGCTTTAAGCAACGTGTTCTTTTTAGACCTTTTGACCCATATGGCTATATTATTGTGCAAGGCTTTAGCATAATATGAAACGATTAAACTTTCAGTGGGCATTGAATCTGCAGGGATTTTATTCTTTAAAGTAAGAAATATTTGGTTAAAATATTTCACTTTTTCCTTAGGATTCATCTTTAAGCTAGAAAGTTCCATAATCAAGAATTTTGGATATTTATCATCTCTGAATTTTTCCAAGAAACAAGTTTCAAATTTGTCCCAAGAGACAATGGTTTGGGGTTGTTGAGCGAAATACCATGTGGAGGCATTTCCCTCAAAAGTATAAGGGAATAATCGGCATACTACATCCTCATGTTCAACACTTTGGAGTCTAATGGCCAACATAAATTTTTTGATATGATCCTCAACAGACTGCTTTGAGTCTAGATCAAATTTGGGCAGCCATTTCTCCGGATGTTTCGGTAATGGGTGTTGGGGTCTAGGTACAACCATGACATCTTGATCGAGCCAAGGTCTGGCAGGATTGTTTTGATTTTCCATGGGAGTTGGTGGTGTAGAAGGCTAAGATGGTTTTGATGAATAACTGCCTTCGTCTGAAGATTCTCCTCCTAAAGAGGATGGAGATGAACCAGGTGGGGAAGGTGGGATACCAAATCCTCTGGCTCCAAGGGTAGGTGTTTCGATAAGATTGGTGGTATTATCACCTAAAGGATTTTGGAGTAGACCAGTGCCTTGTAGTTGTTCTCGAATATCCGAGAAATCTAGAGGTTGATTAAGTGGCCTACTAGGTTGTCTGATACAGGTTAAGGCACTATGCATTCTTATGAGTGACCAGCGAACAATTTCTTGGACTTCGGCCCCTTGAGGAACTGGTGTCACTGGTTTAACGAGAATCTCAAGTTTATCATTTGAGGTAGTTGATGTTTCAAGTGTAACGTTGTTGTCTGAGTGACTACGTGTTACAATGGGGGAGAGAGTGTGTGGGGGAGGAGTCTTGCGACCTCCATGTGCCATCAATTGGATTCATACCCTCCTTCTAGCACCATTTGTTGGCAGGCGTAAGTGACACACCGTCAACTGGAAGGGTAGATTTGGTCTAGAGTTGTCTAATTAACACAAGCTGCTTGGTGTGATCTATCCTGACGGGTTTAATGGCTCTGTTAGCCGACTAGGGTCCTAAAATAATGAAATAAAATAAACTACTCTAAAACTATACTATGATGTTATGTGTACGAATCTAATTGTTTACAAATGCTAAACAGAAACATAAATATGAACATGTGATTATGAACAGGATATTTAGAGTTTGCAAGTTTTGTTGGATATCTTGCAAAATCAATGTTTTTGCAATTGTTAATGAAGTAAATAAAGAAAGCACATATTTTTATATTTTTTGTTTAATAATCTAAAATCTAAGAACTCAAAAAGATACTAATAACACATAGTCTGAAATAAGAGCAGAATAAGAGTCACAACCAATTTAAACTATCTTATTTCATCTAACAAATAAACTAATAACAGAAATTAAATGTAGATAAAACTAACCTGAGATTAGCTTTATACTGTGTCTATATCCCTGTGTAATCCAAACTTCCAGCTATCTTGCCTGTGAGAGAAATCTGAAGCAGGCTTATGCTAACATCTCCTGAGTAAACTCAAAGTGTTTTTGGGAGCAAGGATATAAGAACAAAGGAATGAACATATAGATCTAGTGACCTTGTAATGATGAATGTTTACAATAAAAGAAATTTTAATGTGAAACATTCATATGATACATCAACTCAACATCAAGTATAAATCATTGATATTAAAGTGCAATAACGATCAAAGTTGTAATATATGCAACAACAAATTATAGACGAAATTTTAAAGTGCTAAATAAAATGAAACATTGCATGCTAATGAGACTAAAGTTGTGTAACATGTATATATTTCATAATATGAGATGCAAAACATAAATGTAATAGTGTCATGTTGGTTTAAAGCTGAAATGTGAACAACTTGTCCATTCAGTTCTAAGAATTACATGTCCATAATCTGTTTCAAACAAAGATCTCTTTCACTATCAAAGTGAATAGTATTTAAAGTAACCTGAGATCCAAATACTCGTATCTCATAGGATAGAGTTGAATCTCCCAAAATCAAGTAATATTACAAAAACAGTGGATTGGAAACCACTCATAACAGAGTTGGTTTATTCAAAAATTAAATCAATTTTTTTATARAACATAAAGAAGGAGAAACTACTAATCACTTAAGCGTTAAATTGAACATATTTTCTCCAAGTAATCAGCAGAAGGATCTCCCATTTCCTGAGAATAGAAAACCAATTTAATAAATTAGAAAGACAATTTCTAAATAACTAATTCTTCTTAAAAGAGACTTGGATATAGACAGAATCGAAGATTATGTAGCCAGTCTTTATTCTAGTAAATGAAAATACAATTCAAATCTACTTATTTCGAATTAGATAATAGAAATTAAATGAAATCATAACAAAACATTTTACCATTAAAAGTTAACTAAAGAGGGATCGGACAACTTAGAGTTTATTATTGCCCTGACATTGGTCGCATTCTTAATGACTATGTTTCCAGATCTCTTGATACGTTTAGTCTCCCTCTCTGCATGTGCCTTGAGATCAAGGTTTTCTTGCTTCAACAAATCATTCTGAGGAGTTAGAGTTTTAATTCAGGCCTGTAAGAGAGGAATGTCTATATAGTAACGCTCAACCCATTCGAAACATCCATCACAGTGTACAGGGGAGATGGCAGGTCGACGAAGGACACAATCAACCAAGGGTGCTTCAGTATTACCTGTTGTTTGCTTCAGATATTGCCCGATACTAGTGAATCCTTCTTTACCTTTAAGGCATGGTGGTAAATTTGTCACAAAATCATAAGGTTCGGTATGAATGATAACCTCCTTCGTGGAACCCTAAATTTTTGGATCTTCTCGAACTAGAAAATCCTCTATCTCAAGATTTGAACCCTCATTGATCTCGATCGGACCGATCGAGCTCAGATGAGTATCGTTTTAGTTCCTTAGTTTCCTAGATATTAGGCGACCCGTTCTCTTGTTCTTGAAACCCAAATCTATGCATTGTTGTTTTGTTCCTTTACAAAGTTTCTTGGCATATGATTTAACATTATCGTTCAAGATAACATTATTCCCAGGCACAAGAGGATCATTTCCCTTCAATTCATCAGTCTTTGCTCTGTAAATCTTGCAGGTGAAAACTTACCCGACAAATCTTTGTCTAGAGGGGTTTTATCAATAAACTTTGGTCCATCAATCAAATTACCGAAATGGTCTTCAATCACAAGCTTGTCCAAGTTAGGGTTTGGAATTAAGAGAGGGTTGGCTATAGGATTAGCCTGGGCGAAACCATTCCTCATCAAAAAGATTTCTCAATTTTCACCTATCATCGACAAATGATGCATCAACAAGATTTTAACCAATCCATGGTGGAATAGGCTCGAGTCAACACTCTGTTGCTTGTATCGTTTTGACATCTTATAAATACTCATCAATAAATAAAAGGGCATATTTAAATCGAAACCTATGAAATTCATGAGCAAACATATATGGTAGAGAAAAACCAATTTGTATCTACCCTCGCATGTAACAAATTGTTTCAGGATTAACAACAAACTATGCCATCTAGGTTTTAACAGAGCGATAGGAATACCTTTGATGCAGCAAGTGGTTTTACAAGATGTCATGAACAGAGTCCACGGGACTTCTTATATTTGGGCGTTCTTGAACCATTTCTCTCCCTTTGAGGGGATTCATGTTGCTTTTCTCATGAATTCCTCAGTCAATTCTAACTGGACGTCTCCTATCTTATCTCTGAAACCATCAAAGGTTTGTGCGAATGATTTTTCCACTTGAAGATTATAACCCTGGAATTTTTCAAGGAATACATCCCAGGCATGACTCTTTAAGTCATCGATAGCATCGTCATGGGATAGTAAGGCATGATATCCATTTGGCTCTATGTGAACGACGGGCGCCATGACCACTGTAACTAGAATGCAATGAAGATTACTCAGAATAGTTCCAGGTTTGAATTGCACGAGTAACATAAACAAGTCCGAATGGAGAGTAGAAACACAAAAAAAAAAAAATAGAGCATGAGGGTTAACATAACTCGGATAGTGGGAATGAAAACTAGACGGTTCATTGCATCCATTACCATGTCTCGTGATGAGTGCCAAAATTATAAAGTACCAAACCCTATGTTGATAATGAATCACCTCATTAATGTTTTGAGTCAACATGGTAAGGTGAGTACTCGAGTACAACAGGTTTGTACTCATTGGTATGAATGTTCATACGACCATTGAAATCATAAAAATGATATCACATAATTAACCAAAGTTATTCATGGATCAAAGCAATTCGATAATGAACCACCAAACCATTGAAACAATAATAATCGTATTAACACAAAAATGGATCCAACAACCATTTCATAAGATTTGCATTTTAATTGAGTATGGGTGACCTTTAAAAAGATGTTTCTAAGGCACAAAAAATTATAACACCAAGCTAAGTTTTATGTTTAATTCATGCTTGCAGTCATGAATTAAAATAAAATGAACGAAAATGCAAACCATAAGAAATTAATAAGGAAAGCTTTTAATCCAGCAATCACTTCAAAATTCTCAAAAATGTTTACGAAATTGAGGTGATGGCAGCTACAAAAAAATGCAATCGACATCCGATCGTGTTAAATATCAAAATCATGTGTCGATGCCAACAGGATGTCATCCAAATATACTACCACAAAGGAGTTGGTGAAAGGTCTCAATACATCATCCATCAACCTCATGAAGGTGGCTGGTGCATTTTTTAAGCCAAAGGGCATGACTAACCATTCGTAGAGACCTTCTTTAGACTTGAAGGTTGTCTTCCAGACATCAATTGGTTCGATGGGAACCTGGTGGTAGCCAGACTTCAGTTCAATCTTGTTGAAGAACGTTTCCCCCTTGAGTTGGTCAAGAAGGTCATCAATCTTGGGAATGGGGTAGCGGTTCCTGACTGTGATTTTGTTTAAGGCTCTGTAATCAATGCATAGTCACCAAGTCTCGTCCTTCTTCTACACCAGTACAATCAGGCTTTCACAAGGGGAGGATTTGGGTATGATGTGCCCCTTTTGAAGAAGCTCTTGGATCTAATGCCTAATTTCATCATTCTCCATCAATGAGAGTCGATAGACTGGACCATTAGGTAGAGGTGCGTCGGTGGTTAGATAAATTGAATGCTTGACTTGGTAGTGTGTTGATACCCCTGTAGGTGAGGTGAATATATCTATGTATTATTACATGATCCCGTCTACTTGTTGTTGTTGCAAAGAGAGGCATTGTGTAGAGGCCATGGATGTGGCAGCGACCTTTTGCTTACTATGAGCATGGATCACAAAGAAGACGAACTCTGTGAAATGACCTTACTGCATTGCTTAGCATAGATTAAAGAAATAGAAGTAGGTGGTGTCACCTTTGGGATCCTATACAATTGTCTACCCAAGGTAATAATAACATTGAGGGGTCTAGACTCATGCAAAGCATGGCGCTTCCACAAATATGGTTGTCCTAAAAGAACATCACAAACTTCAAGGAGAGAAATATCACATAGTACCTCATCTTTGAAAGGCTTGATGTCATAGGGTAGATGACATTGTTGGCTGACACGAAGATCTCTTCCTTGACGGAGCTAGCCGATGGTGTAGGGTTGTGGGTGCAGTGTCATTGGTAGGTCTAGCCACTTTATGACCTCTGCTAAAATCAGGTTCTTCTGACTACCGCTGTCAACAATGAAATGAATCAGAGCTCCCTTGACCCACATTTGTGAGTGAAAGAGGCGTTCCCCTTCCTCTGGTTCATCTGGTTCGCTTGGCCGGACTTTGGTAGTAGCAACCATGGCACTGGGTTCAACATCGATAATCTGCTTCCCTAGTTCAGGATGTGACTTGGAATTAGAATCGACATCTGACTAGGAATCCTCTAGCTCGACCATGAGGGACTGCTTGGAGCGGCATTCGTCGGTGTTGTGCCAAGGAATTTTATGGTACTCACACCATTTTCCCATGTTCTTCTTCGTCTTTCATTGCCCTTCTTGTGTTGCGGCTTGGATGGATTGTCCTGAGGGCGGCCATTGTGAATTGGTCCCTTGTTGTGTGGGTTGGAGTTTCCTTTTCCTTGCTTCGGCTGTGAGGGGTTTGCAAATCCAAACTGTCATCATTTCTGCTTAAATTTCTACTTGATCTTGATAGCATATCTACAAGTCGTGCCCAATGAGGTGATGTCCAGGAACTCCATTTTTGTTTGAATGTATCTATGTATACAACTGCGATATTTGAGCACCAGATGACACTTAGAATCTTTGATACCCAAATTGGTGCATAGGGTATGGAAAATATTGGTGAAGTCCGGTATTGTTTGGTCCCTTTCTTGCTGTAGGGTGGTCCATCTGGTGTATTGGTCCTCGTAGCTTCCAATAGGGTAGTATTTTTCTTTAATGGCGTCCCGAAAAGAATCCCATGTAGGGGCCACCACAAAAAATATAGTTTCCTCCACGACCCTTTGCTCGGAGTAAGTATCCCACCAGTCTTTAATATGGGGAATGACCTTGAGGAGTGCAAAAGTGATATTTTCCCTATCAAAAAAATTGTGGACTAAAAAAATGTCCCTCGAGAAAATTTAACCATTTATCTACAACATCTGCATCTATCAAGCCTTCAAATAACAGAATATCAAAATTTATCTACACCTTGAAGGGGGTTGCATGGCCGCTTGATGAAGATGCTTCTCCCATGGGCAATCGTCAAAGGATCTGTGAGAAGTTGTTCATCATTTTATTCCTTTGTCGCGTGAGGGCTTCCTCGAGCAACATTTTAATAGGATCTCTTGCTCCATCATATTTATTTTCATCTCCCATGGGTTGTTGTCGAGCTCGGTGCGACAGATCTGGTAATGGATCGATTGGTTCAAGTCCCAACTTATTATACCCAGACCTTGTCGAGGACATGCACGAAGAAAAATAAATGAAGATCAGACCGCTCTGATACCACTAATCCGGATTTAGGAGCGGAATGAAATGATTAACAAACTGAATACAATAAACACAGAGATAAACAAAATAACACAAATATCGAGTGAACAATATCTTCTATTAAATAATGAAATAGGCTAAAACTGTAAAACTGTAGAACTGAAACTTGCTCGAATGGTGGTAGTTATCTCTGAGAATAGATGTGGCTATTACGCGCATCTGTCTGAGCAGAATGGATTACAATGAGGCTCCATAGGCCCTTTTCATATTACTCATGAATGTCAAAACCCTAGACATCCAAAAACCTAACCCTAGAAGGTGAAATGTCAAAAGTCATGTGGGCCCTATGGGTAAGTTGGTGTAATTTGGTACCTCAACTTCCTAGGGTCATAAAGTTTTCATACGACCTCCATTTTAGGCGCGTGATAGCCCATTGGAAAGGTATTTCAAAGAACTACACATTCTGCCATCATACTCTGACTCCATCTACAATTTAACTATGGCGAGCCAAAAAAACAATGTTTATGGCCCCAAAACAACCCTGAAAGTACAACAAGATGTGATGACATGAAAACATACAAAATTAGCCAGTTGGATTAGGCGAGAGGCCTCCCATATCTACTTGGAGAATGTGTGAGGCTTCAGACAGCCCCAGAAGTGTAGAACTCACAATTATAAAGCAGTACATAAAGACGTGCTGGACAAAAACGGACACAAAGAGCCAGTTGGAATAAGTGGGTGACCACCAATATCCACCTGGATCATTGAAAAGCCAACCATCACAATGGTTCAATTTAACTTTAAAAAAAAAATTAAACATTTTCTCAACCTAACCAAAAACAATTAAATACTTATTATAAAATTAACATTTTTTTTAACAAAAAACAAATTCAAATCAATATTTAATTACAAAATTCACTCCAAACTTACACCTTTTTCTTCCCCATTCTTAATTTTTTAAAATTTATACACACATGCTCGAACACTATCTACATAATACTTAAAATCTAAATTTTAACACTTAAAATACATTAAAACACAATGCCACTATGCCATGAATGATAACTTTAAAAAAAAAATTGAACATTTTCTCAACCTAACCAAAAACAATTAAATACTTATTATAAAATTAACATTTTTTTTAACAAAAAAAACAAATTCAAATCAATATTTAATTACAAAATTCACTCCAAACTTACACCTTTTTCTTCCCCATTCTTAGTTTTTAAAAATTTATACACACATGCTCGAACACTATCTACATAATACTTAAAATCTAAATTTTAACACTTAAAATACATTAAAACACAATGCCACTATGCCATGAATGATAACTTTATTATAATACTTAAAATCTAAGATTTAACACTTCACATACATTAAAACGCAATTATAATACTTAAAATCTAACCTTGTCATCAGAAAACAATGACATGATTGATAACCTTATCATGAAGATGAACAACGACAATATAAATGATTATAGAAATCAACAAATGTTTTACAACCTTTCTATATGGATTTCCTTATGCCCATCATGATTTGCCCACATCTAATTATGTCATCTTGTAAACTTTATTAAAGTTCACAAACTTCCACACCAATGTATTCACGCTATGTACAAATTGTATAAACTTCACAATCTTGCACATCAATATATATACACAATATGTACAATGTATATTAAAGTTCACAAACTTGCAAATCAATATATACACACTGTGAACAATGTATACATTATCTATGGTGTAGGTTAAAGTTCACAAATTTATATTATATATATATGTACAATGTATATTAAAATTCACAAACTTGTATATCAATATGCATATTATGTATGTATAATATATTTATATCATGTATAAAGTATATAGTCAGAGTGAGCTTAATGGTTGAGAATATGTGTTTTTTCTTAAGAGATTATAAGTTCAATTTCAGGGGGTAGGGTATGTATACTTTCATAGATTTTAGCAATCAAATTGCTACACAGAAAGGGTCCCTTGTTCCAAAAACAAGGGGGCATCATACACCAATTCGGTGTCTGTCTTAGTCGTGACCTTAAATTTAGATTATTTTATACAATCCGAATGGGTCTAATGATTAAGAATATGTGTTTCCTCCTAAAAAATCACAAGTTCAAATCCAAAGGGGATAAAATATGTAAACCTTTATAAATTTTACCAATCAAATCCTTTATCCCACAAACAAAAAAATCTCATACACCAACTCAATATTTAACTTGATCATAACCTTAAAAATAAATTAAAATTTACACCAATATTTACACAACAATACTTGCAAACTATATCAAATATATACTCACTATGTACTAAATTCTTCATTGTTATTTAAATGTGAAGTTATTAAACAATTGAAGACTATATCAAATATATACTCACTATGTACTAAATTCTTCATTGTTATTTAAATGTGAAGTTACTTAAACAATTGAGGTTCATGGTTGGTCTGAATGCATCTAATCCAAGTCAACATTACACACCGATTCAATCCATGAGGCCGAAAGTAGAGATGAGAAGCAATGAACTTTTGACTATTTGTTTCTTTTGAAGATCGAATGACGAGGTAAAGCAACCAGTGAAACTATGAAAATATGGGTTATGTACTATAGTTTTTTTTAAGGTTTATTCCTTTTTCTACATCGAGATAAACTTAAGAGTTATTTGGTACTCTGATTTTATTTTGGACGGACTTAAGAGATATTTGGTACATGTATAATTTGGACTTTCCTATTAAATTAAAAATCAATAATGTATTTTTATTGTTTTATTTCTTTATAAATTATATGTATGTATAAATAAGTAATACCTCTATTAATTTTTTCAAATATGTAGATTTATATAAATAATTTTTTTAAGATTTACAAAAGTAATATTTTATTTTTATTTTTATTTTTATTATTATTATTATTTTTTTTTAATCTATTTGGATTTATCAATATTTTCATTAATTTATGTGGATTTATCATATCATGTTGAATAAAATGATATTGATAATTAATATTATTCTAAAACATAAAAAGTTATGTTATTGATTTTTATTTTAAGTTTCAATTTTATTATTATAATGATATTTCATCTTTATTATTATTGATTTTATATTTTAAGTCTAAATTATTATTATTATAATATTTTGTTTTAATCACTAAATCACATAATGGATAATTCACAATTATGATGAATTATTAGGGATATTCACAAGAATGGTGTGGTGATTATGGTGGATAGTGTTGGTACTACGGTTTCAAGTGGAGCTTTGGATGGGATCACTTTAGAATGTTTTTTTTTGCTCGAGTCATTCTAGTTTGGCTTCCTGGCGACGACACTTTATGGTGTGAGGTTGATATATGGTGTTAATGGTTCACTAGAATGACTTCTTAGCTCAACCACACTTTTCTATATTCAGGCTTATGGACAATGACACTCTCAAGTTGCAAATATGTGGGGTTTCCACTTGGTGGCATGCTGGTTGTGAATCTAAGGGGTTTATAAATGGTGTTGGAGGTTTCTTAAGAACTTTATCATATCTTAAGAATGCTCCCTTGTTGGTATCCTTGATGGAGGGATCGTTTACCTTGTATTGTAGTGTTTCGAGATAATCGAGTGGTGGTGGACCTCCCAATGCGGTCGTGGTTTAGGCAATGGTAGTTGGGCATTCCTCTTTGCTAATTATCCTTCTTCTCTACTTCTCTACAAGCTCACTTCATGTATCATAGTCCAGTTCTCTAATGGTGAGGATCTTGTTCTCACCAATGAATTTAAGATTAGTAATGCGACTCTTTTTTACCAAGCTAACCTATAATTTTATTGTTGGTTCTTCGGTCCTTTAATCATGTTAGAAAGATTGTTAGTGGGTCTTTTTTCCTATGTGGGAGTTTGTGAGCAATATTAATTTCCCCTTTGTTCGCATGCATCTTCGGATGGTGTTTTAGCTTTAGTGTTTATGAAGAGTGCTTGCAGGCCTCTATGCTCAATAAATATGGAAACCCATTTTTTTATGGTTGTTAGAGCCCATTTTTCCTTCCATGTGTGGGAGGTTTGGACTGATTAGTTTTTTGTTGTGGGGCTTCATAATCCTATTTACTAAAGCTTAGGAAAACTTGTTAAGCACTTCGGTGTCCTTTAGGGCTCAAGCAATATTTTAACCACTTTGATGTTTTTGGTGTAAATGTTGTTTTATACAAGCATGTTCATAATGCACAATTATTTAAAATACAAATATATGACTTTTTTATAAGGAAAAAATATCACAATTATATCATTAAAATTAAGGTAAACAATTGATTTTTCATTAATTTTTTACGAAGTAATTTGTAAAAAGAATATTTTAGCAATTTTCCTTAGGGAGACCCTCCAACTGCTTCCTCACATTCTGTCAATGACACCTAGGATAAATGTCGCCGGTGGACAACATGTACACCTATCCCAAAGGGAGCTAGGTGGATTTTACCTTGTGATCTCCTTAGCCGTTACAACTTCAACATGGCAAGTCAAACTACTTGATCTAACCCTCGGGAATGTGTGTGTGTGTGTGTGACCCAAAGGGTTGGATTCAATGATGAGGAGCGACGATTTTTTCACTAATGGGCAAGGCTTAATTCTCATGAGGGGTTTTCCTGGAACCATGGGGTCACCTTGTGGTAATGGTCAAACATGTAGTTGCACCAAGAGTGATTGTTTTAAATTATCTTGTGACCCATGCACACATAAGTGGATCAAATCCTACCCTTATGTCATTCAATTTAACAATATAAGGGGTTAGCTCAGCCACCTATCACTAATGTTGTTAGGAATTTAGCTAGTTCCATACCATCAAATGCCTAGTTTGAATCCCTCTGGGTGAGGCACACATGTCTACACCAATGAGTTTACTAAGGATACCATCCCTTGATGTGGGGAATCATCCTTGGGTCTCCCTCTGAGGTTTTCCTTAGAGAATCCCAAGCGTTTAGCTTAATCGTTTGTTGCTAAGTTGTTGGGAATCTAGCTAGTTCCATACTAGTTTGTGCCTAATTCAAACCACCCCCTCGGGTTAGGAAAACTAGTCTACATCGATGGACTTACTAGGGATGTTATCCATGAATGTGGGGAAGCATCGCTTGGGTTTTTCCATGAGGTTTTCCTTGGAACACACACACACAACTTAGCTCGATTAGTAAGATGCTCTTACAAAAAATCCACAGAGGTATCATAATCCATTCCCATTGAATCCTTTGGCTTGATAGTTACCTCTATGGTTGGAGGTTCATTTTCCTCTATGATCCATCTAGAAATTTGTTGGGATCAACCTACATCAAATCTGAATATAAATTCACACACAAGATACCAAGGATAAGATAGAAATTATGCACACTTTATTAATATCAAAACCCTTAAGGTAGAGAAACACCTTACAATTACTCCTTTTATGGAAGGAATCCACCCTTGTTCACTTGTTTCTTCAAGGGGACAACCTCCTAATGAACTAAGCTCCAAATATAATATTTTTCCACACATACTTCATAAGGACGACTCCATTCTTATTTAGAGATAACAAGAGGTCCCTAATCATAACAACCACCTAACTACCTAGTGGGCCTTCTTTAATGAGGCCCCATTACATTATTCAATATTATCTACAATAGTGGGCCTTATTTAGGAATAACAAGCATAGTGGTCCTAGTCCACCTTACATTGAATGTCATCTGCTATTGTTACTCTACTATGGGCCCTTGGGCCCCCCATTACACCCCTAGGGAGGATCCCAAGAAAATTCTAGGGAAGATGGGGAGGTGCTCTGTGAAGATATTTCTTCGAAAAATAAAATAAAAAGATGTATGATTTAGTAATAAAATAATAGAAGAGTATCATGATATATCTATATCTACATATAAACAGTTGGATAAGCCCCAAGGGTTGGCTCAAGTAGTTGATATACTTCACAAAATCCATAGTGTCGAAGGAGGTTGTGGGATCTATCCCCACAATGGGTCCTTTGGGGTTATTGGTTAATTATTAAATCGACAGTTAACTCATTCACCATCCAAATGTTCAAGGGAAAAGGGGGGATTTCATGAAATATTCTAATATTAGACAACTCCCCTCTAATATTATAGTGAACTTCCCTCTAGTTGTTGGAATTGATTGATACATAAAGTTACAATTCCCATTGATCCATAACTTTGATTGATTTTTTGACGATATGGATTGATTTAGAATTATACAAAACCCCTAAGGGCATGGTTCCACCATGCACGGGCCTTGGATCGTGATAGAACTATGCTCATGCCTAAAATGTTTGCAGATTCTTTTTCAGATGTGACCAAAAAGAGGATCCATTTACTACAAGATTAGCTTACTCCAAATACATGATATCTTTGTAATTTTAAAACCTTCTCTCCACTCTTCAATCATAAATGAGGAATATCTAAAGTTTGTGTCAATGCTTAAAATATTCTTATAATAAAGTTTTGAAAAACCCTAAAACTTCTTAAATCATCATTATTAACTTGAATTCCCCCCTCTTCACATGAGTTTAGCTTAGATGGTGAGGTAGCATGATTATTATCATCTCCACCCAAATTCAATTCTTGCAAATGACATATTGTCTCGTTAAAGTCCAAGCTAGCCGAATTTGAACATAGACCTTACCCAAATATAAGAAGGATACCAATCATTCTACCCAAACTAAACAAAATTTTTTTTTTCTTAATTTCATGAAAACAAATCATAATAAAGTGATAAATCAAATTAACTTTAAAAAATTAAATCCTCCAAAATATTAACAATTTATTATTTGATTATCATGTTTTTTTTTTAAGCAATTGAAAGTCAAGCTATGTTGTCTCATTGGTGAAGACAAACATGGAAAATCACAGAATTATGAGTGACAAATATGTGTCTCATTGAAAAAGACAAACATTGAAAATATAGAATTATTGGTCATTGATCTAATGGAGTGGAACTTTCCTAGGAAATGGACTTTTTTTGAGTTAAAGGAGAACAAGAAGCCCAACTCTTTACACCACTCTTGCTTGACTTTAACGGTTACTTTTGACTAACCGTCCATCTCTATTGATTCAGTCATAGATATTTCAGGGAATAATGTTGTGTCATGTTCCATTATCTTCTCTATGCTTCTATATTTAAGTGAATTTAAAATAAAATAAAATTCAATGAAATTGAAAAATTTATTTTTCAAAAACATTTTGTGAAAAATGAATTATGTAAATGTTATAATTGGTGAAGAATTTAATTTTTAAAAACATTTTGTGAAAAATGAATTATGTAAATGTTATAATTCGTGGTGGAGTTGTTATAAATTGGCAAGAGTTTTTCATCACCGATTCTAGAATATTTTAGTATCTAAAATATAAAACATAGAATCTTTAAAGTCAAAGTAATATATCTTCTGTAATATATTTTCATATTTATTTAGATGTTTCAAAATTTTATACAGTGTATTTTTAGAAAAATTCAAATAATAATTTGAGAAGGGATTTGAGGAAATTAAATTTTTAAGTTTTTGATTTTACATTATTGAATTGTTATTTAATTAAAGTAATTGTGATTTTTTTTGCATTTAGTTTATTTATTTATATTTAAATTTTGTTAATTTAAAATGTGGTACTCTAAATATTCTATTTTTTGAGTTTTTTTTACCATTTTTTTCATTTAAAGTTGGATTTACAAATTTGAGTGGAAAAAACCCAAAAAATATAACGTATAGCGAACACCATTTAAAATGATATTATTTATTTTGAAAATGGCAAAAACATATTAACAATAAAAAAAAATTCAATCGACATGTTTTACCAAGTAACTGAACGCCCAACTACTCTTCCACGTGGCAAAATCTCCCCACTCTGATCTCTCCACCACATGGCGAAATCTTCAAATCCCTAGGCATTGAGTAGACGTGGGAAGTTGGAATGCAGGGTAAATAGATAGACATGGGTTAGAAGCTATTAAACCTCTACACCAGATGATAGTTATCCTCAATAATAGTGCAATGAAAATTTGATGAACAGGTGGAGGCTGGACATCAAAAAGTTGGAAATGAAAGAATGAATCTTTCTTATCTTGTGGGTCATGTCCATGCCCAGTAAACAAGTCAATAATGTTTTTGGGGTAAGGAGAGAGAGAGAGGATTCTTGAATTGAATTTGAATGAATTCCTTTCCATCCCACATGCTGGACGATATATCCGGAATGGCCCAGCAGCACAAGACAACTCAACTCAAAATCCGAATGCATAAAGAAGCCTACTTGTCCTCTATATATACGAATACATGCAGCCCGAAAAACTTGCATCCCCAATCCAGTCCATCTCTTCTTGCATTTCATTTCATTTGCATGCTCTTTTTCTCTCTGTTGGGTGAATTGTAATGGAAGGTTCAGGCTCTGGTGCTGGCAGAAAGGGTCGGTCGACTTCTTCTTCGTCTCCTTCTTCATCTTCATCAATATGTGATCTGTTTGGAGGGGGGGAGCGTTCGGCGCGCGGGACGAGCGGAGGCCTGTTTGGGTCGTTGGGAAACTCCAATTCCAATTCCAGGTCTCTCTTCACTCGCCAAACGCATGAGGAGGAGGTATTTGTCAACCCAATCTGGGAACAATGAATGATATGATGAATCGTGGCCTGCAATTGGACAAGAAATACTCATTATCCGTTAATAAATTCTTTACAAGTTTTCTAGTTTGACCTTCTGAAGATTTTTTTTATGGTTGCTTGGAATAGGTTTATATATATTCTCTATGAAATTGAATTTAATTATTTGAAGACCATATAGTTGGTTGGATTTATGGAGGTTCGCTTGCGTTCTGATTGGTCATGCTATTTCCAGAACTTGGGTTTTAATTCTCTAGAGAGCTTGCTCGCCATTTTTTTTTTCTTGAATTTTGATTATTCTATGTTTTGTAAGGATCCATGATTTTGCTTGTAATTTTAAGTCCTACTGAGTGAAAACCATGGGAGAAGGGGGGACAGACCTGCACGAAGAGGCTAACTAATGAGCGTTTACCTATAACCCTCTTTAGTGGAAGGTGATTTGGAGAATGCTCCGGGTTACCAGATTCGCTATAGGTGAAATCATGAGTTCATAAGCTTGCTGTGCAGACCTATAAAGAACCCATGGTGAGAACATTGGTTGTGTGCTTGTAGACCTCACAAGCAACCACAGTGAGATCGTGGATGTGGCATGCAGTGCAGGCCTCCCAAGCAGCCATGGTTCTCCCTTCCAAGCAGGCATGGTAAGAACATGGGTAACTGAGTCAAATTTCAGCCATGAGCTTCACCAATCCAATCTTTATGACCGTGGGGCAGATCTCAAAATCAAATCTTAATGACCTTGTTCAACAATCAATTATCTATATATATGGCTTTGGGGGTCTCTCAAAATGAAATATCTATATCTATGGCCTTAGGACAGGAAGAGTTTCCCATTTTACCTTGAATATGATGTTGTTGCTTATGCTGGCATGCATTTGTCACAGACCCTTTAGAGGTTTAGTCGAGCTATGATAAATGGTGTTCTTTCCCAATACATGCAAAGGTCCTTCTTAACATTGCAGAGCATTTTGGCTCTCCCAACGTCCCTCATCTAGCACAATTACTTCTGTTCTACGCTTTGCATTGGCATCTGCATGAGACCTAAACGGCATTTGGGCATAGCAACTGCACTATATTTTGTTGACAAAATGTTAATTTTCTTAATGGCATGGAGTGTCTTGTAGACATACAGAGATTGGTCGGTATGTTAAGCTTCCTCCATGGAGGTTTGCATTTAGGAGTATGAGTAAAATCTCCCTATTTGGCCAGTTAAATATTTTTGAGTGGAGGCTAATTGGATATTAAATCAACTGCAGACAATGGGTAGCGAATCAACTAACCGTGATGGAACCGGAGCACAAAGAAGTTCCGGTCTGGGGCATTTGGTTGCAAGGACCAGTCAAGGTCTAAATGGTATGCAAATGTTTTCTTGTTGTTTCTAGAGCAATAAATACTGAGTTTTTTTCTTTGTTAAATTCATTTACAAGGAGGCTTCTGAGTTCCATTCCATTAAACTACTTACATATATTCTGAACTCAATGCTTACTTCATGCGTTATGTCTGTTTTTGTTATGTAAAATTGAAGATTCATGAGATGCCTGTCTCTATGTTCTTTTCTTTCATTGAAAGATTAGAGTATAATATATATATCATCCTTCTAGTATTTTCACCGCCTTCTATTTAAAATCAATAGCCTAGCCTATAATTCATACCATGTCTCATGTTCAGTGCTACATTTTCTGAACATTTAAGTGCTGGGAACAATAGATGCCAGAGGTTCATAGGGAACAAATGCTCCTTAGGTTTGTTAGTTTCAGTTGTAACTGCACAAAATATGTGGCTTAACTAAAGGTTAACTAATCTGGATGGTTATGAGGTGCCCGTGTCTCGAGTCACATAGGTGCCATCCAGTTCAAACAAAGAATTAATGTCTTCAACTGAAAGGTTCTTTTCTTTTTATCAATTATGCAAGTACAGTAGTCTGTTCTACCCTGCATGTGTCATCCGATAATATTTGATTAGGGTTATGCCAAAAAGTCATTCATAACTGGTAAAAAGGCTTGGATCTTGTCAGGGTCATATTAAGACTAGAGGTTGTTTGTTGAAAGGCTGTGAAGGAGCAGATATTCATTACATTAGAAATGACCACCATCAAAGAAACAGTACTGTGTTATCTCATGTCTGTGATTGTTCAACATATTTATCGTTTCCCTCTCTGCTTGAAGTTATGTTCTTCAGATTTGCGGTACCCATTCTCACCCACCCAATAGGTTCCAGCCCCTTTCTTGCGGGGCATATAATGGACTAATTGCCATTTTTGTGCTTTCAATGTCATTCTAGTTTTCTTTTTCAAATTTTCCAATTCTATGTCTGCAGGCAGTAACTCACAAAAGGGCCAAGGTCAAAGTGGAAACCTTCATGGCAAGAGTCAGAACGTTAATGATACTTTCCTCGGTTCTTCTTTGTATTATGGAGGGCCTGATCTGTGTTATGATCCTTCAACTACAAAAACAGACAGCCTTCTTGGGGTGGGTACTGGATAGATACAATTGTTTTAAAAGACAGCTAAGTTATAATGCAGTGATTTGTGTTCAAAAAGAGACTAGCTCTAGAGCACTAATTTGTATCTGAACAGACATTGACTTGAAAATTTTTAATGCTTGTAAAAGTCTAAACAACAGATAAAGGATAATACAGAGGATGACACAAGCTCGTCCAATACGGGTGCTTCAAGAGGAAATTGGTGGCAAGGTATGACTTGAGATTTAGGTCAAATGGTGAAATTTTGTGGAACAGATCTCATATGGATTCTCTTCTAACTCTGGCGTTAATTGCAACAGGCTCCCTATATTATTAAAAAGTCTAATCGGGATGGTTTACTTCCGGCAACAATCACAGGTACATCTCCAATTTATCGTACTGGCAAACCAGTGGTTGGGAAACTATTCACCAGATGTCTATATTTGCTATTGTATTTCTTCTCTTTGCATGAAGAAAATGTAAATATAATTGGAATAACAATATTGAGGATGTAATGCAGACATAAGTATAAGCTAAACTCCAGTCTAGGAGCAGTGATATACTGATATACTCTAAATGTTTGTGGTTTGCATTAACTTGGTTTAGTCATTGCTGTAACCTGTCCTTAGTTCTTAGAATGATCAGCTTGATGTAAACAGTTATATGTATTTTTTCAGGTACAAATAATTATTACTTAGCCACGGTCTCTGCTAATGGTAATAAAGATGGAGTATCTCAAGTGAAAGATATTAAATCGAGAAGTGGTCAGACCATCATGTAATGGTTATCTAGTTATATGCATTTGTTGTGTTTGGTGTGGGCTCCAAATTGTATGTTTTGTGTAATTGCTGCAATGGTCGCACTGACAACTGACCAAAAATTTGCGAGCTCTTGTATGGTTCAGTATGTAGACTGAGGTTATGTATATAAATAATGTAATGGTAGAGATCTGTCAGAGCTTACTATAGGTGCGTTTTCCTCTTCACCTTGTAAATTTGGCAATGTGATTATTACAATGGCGTACATTGCAATAGCATTGCTATACCGTATGTCCAGAAATAAAAATCTTTAGTTCAGTGTTTTATTTCTGAATGTGCTATTACTTTTATCTGTTAATCCATGCATTGTAAGTATACAATACCAAGTAATTCTTGTTGGAACCATTGTTAAACCAACTTGTCTTATTTGTGTTACATGTCGTACAGTATTCTCTTTATTGGGACACAGTTAAATATTATAACATTCCAAATAATGTTGCACTTGCATAATGCTTTTGAGACCTCAAAACAATTTTTAAGATATTATTATATGGTTGCCAGAATCTATGATCTATTAGAGAAGATTGAGAGCTTTGTGCACATATAATTTTGGTGACAAGTTCTTAAGATCTTGATTTGAAGCGGAAAGACACATGAAAATATTGCATCTATCAAAATTCACCATAAGAGCTTTGTGCACATATAATTTTGGTGACAAGTTCTTAAGATCTTGATTTGAAGATCTTAAGCGGAAAGACACATGAAAATATTGCATCTATCAAAATTCACCATAAGAAAGATTATAAGACTTAAGCGAAAACAAAAAGAAAAAGATGTTTTGAACCAGGAAAAGAATTGTCTCTTGATTTGAAGTGGAAAGACACATGAAAATATTGCATCTATCAAAATTCACCATTAAAAAGATTACATGACTTAAGCGAAAACAAGCTAAAATAAAAAGAAAAAGATGTCTTGAACCAGGAAAAGAATCAAAGATGATGAAAATCTAGTTTTAACCATTTGCTGTCATGGGTGGAGTGTCCACTCAAAACATTGGATGTTTCAAAGTTTTATTGCTGTAATGGGTGGAGTGTCCACTAAAAATATTGGATATTTCAAAATTTTATTGCTGTCATGGGTGGAGTGTCCTCTCAAAACATTAGATTTTTCAAAATTCTATACACAATTTATATCCAAAATCCATACACAACAATCTCATCAAAATATTAGATTTTTCAAAATTCTATAAACAGTTTATATCCAAATCCAAAAATCCATTGGATTTTTCAAAATTCTATACACAGTTTATATCCAAAAATCCATACACAGCGAAGAGAATATATCCATACACACAGCAAAGAGAACATATCCATGCACACCAGAATTAACTGTATAATCAAAGAGCACATATCCATGCACACCAGAATTAACTGTATAATCGAATAAAAATAAAATAGATATTGAGAAAATAGGTGTGCACCAATGGACATGATCCTAATTTAAAGATTCGACAGTTATAACCATGTGGGTAGCTCATCCTTTTGAACTTTCACTTTATCATGGCGACGACTGACCTTTTGACCATAAGAATTTATTTATGTTTTACACTATCAGGGTGGATGGATCCTTTTAGCCTCGCTCTTCCAGTCTTCGTCTTTTAATTCATGGTATCCTACGTATATGAATTCACTAAAACATAGTTGTTACATATTATTCACAAATTGTTTAGTGGTTTGGGATCACAAAATATCTTGGCTAACCTAATTTTAAAGAAAATTCAAAAGAAACAGAAAAAAATTGTATATTATGAAGAAATATATAACATCCAACACTCTTAAATTTAAATCGGAAATAGAAAAATCAAAGCTTCTACTGTAAACAGATGGATATCAATGAAGGATTATATAAAATGAAGCTAAACTGGCATGTTTTCATGGACGAATATGTTCTCTGATAAACTTATCTCGTTGGATATGGTGAGAGAGGATATTGAAGCCCGGGATTGCTTATCCATAAAATGTACTGTCATAGAAAAGTAAAGTTAATGACTCACTGCCATCTTCAGAGGACACAATAAGAAGATAACAAGTTGCTTAGTATTTATGTAGAAAGTATGCAGATACAACATAAATGTTGGAAAGTGGCAGGTGAATCATCAATAAAAATTGCAGTATGTTAGTCAGATCTTGAAAAGCAAAAACCGTTATGGGAATTCTTTTGAGGATAAGATTCTTCGAGGATAAGTCATCCCAGAGTGAGTGGGTGTTATGGCTCGGATTTCATGGAACCCACCTGACCATCACCAAGCATACGATGTTCAACACTAGATTATATGTTTTGTTTAAAGTATAAAGGCAATCTTGTAGATAATGGCCCTAGCCAGCACGTCAGATTTTAGCATATCAGATGAGGACCCCTTGTAGGGACGTACTGACCCCACCTCCTTTGGGTTATGATATATGACAGCTCAGTCATCAATCTTGACTTGCCAATTTTTGATGAGATATAATTTGTCTCCTTTGCAAGAGAATAAAAAACATAAAAGCAAGTGGTGGTTGAATACCTGTGGTATAAATGTTTTATTTTTTGAAAATTTTCATTAAAATTGGAGATATAAATTACAATTTTTGTTGTTTAAATTGTAATTTTTAATGTATAAATTTGAATTTTTTTGAGACATTTGGATTGGATTATACATATTTAATCATTTAAATCTGCATTTCCAATAATTTGTCTCCAAATTTTGAGCAAAATTGATTGAAAAAAAAAAACATTTAAATTAAAGTAATTGAATATGATTAATGTATTTTTACTTACTACTAATGTTTTGTTTTTTAAATAACAAATCCTTTGTTTTGCAGGAGTGAGATCGTGTCCAGCCTGCTACGCAACATTGAAAGACTACAACAAGTGGATTATAGGCCGTCGGATCTGGATAGCAATTCAAATCCGACTGCCTATAATCCATCTGCCGCAGTCTTCAATGCTGCGTAGCACGCTGGAAATTGGCCGCTTCCTATAATATGTTGCTCGAAGGAAGGACTCCAATGTAGATTTGACAGTGTGCAAACAAGGAAGGACTCCAATGTAGATTTGACAGAGTGCAAATCAGGGTGCATTGGGAATCAAACCTGGACAGCTATGACAGAGTAGTTGTTATTTTCCCAAAGTATATTTCAGTTAAAATGGTTGAATTGAACAGAATCACTGCAAAGAGCATGAGCATTCATTCAATGCCTGCCTGCCGTCCTGCAAGATTTGTATTGAGAGTCTTCTCTGACTTTCATTTGATGCAGAAGCACACATGCTGAAGGTATAACAGGATGAAAGTACAAAGAGACGGCTTCACATGTTTTGAAAAATCTTAAAAAAGGGAAAACCATCACAGTCACGAAAATGTAAACGGCGTTTACAATTATAATGCCTCAATCAGGCCTGGAATTTGACTTCTCACGTGACGTTTTTTTTTCATTTTAAAACATATTTGACAGTTATATACTAAATCTACACGTCATTATTTATTGTTATGTAAAATTTTAATCCGTCATTATTTTTAGTAGGACTTAAGCTCTACTGTATAACCTACAGGACTGGACAAACTTACAAAGGTTTCTTAGAAGAGTAATTGAAACATTAAATGAAATTTGATGTTGCTTATAAGTTTTTCCTTAGATTGCAAGTTTTGAAAGGTAAGCTTGAAATGCCATTTTTCTTTCATTTTAACATATGTATCTTATTTTTATATTTTTTTTATTAAAAGGTTTTTATTACAAATTTTTGTATATTGGAGAAAAAAATGATTATACTTAAAACTTAAAATGATGGACACAAAAAACAAATAACAGTTATCAAATTTTCAATTGACAAATAAAGTAAATTTGAAATTCCACGCCAAGCCTCAATGCAACAACACTATTTAGTTTAATTTTAAGAGTCAAAATAAGTATTTACGGCTATGCTCCAGTTTTCCAAGGGTATGTTTCGGCTCTTACCCGTGGGTGTGTAGGATATCCAGCAGAAAGTACTTTTTTTCCAAAAATTCTGTTCAATTTTTTTTCAAAATATAAAGTTTATTGTAATCTCATTATAATTTAAATTTCATTCATGGTGGAACTCTGTCCAGGGATCTTGGCATCTTTGAATCGATCTGAAACTTGGTAGTTTGATGAGAACTTTTTCTTTGGTGTTGATCGGATTTGTTTAGAGAATGTTTCAAGTGCTAGATAGCTGATCTCTCTATAAGTAGTAGTTTAAACGTTCTATAAAATGATTTTTTTCTGATGATATTTTTTGGGGATTTTTGTCTGAAATTCTATGAGAAATTGTTAGATATGTAGATTTCAGTGATTATTTCTGTATAATCTGATTCTCCCAAATTTTTTTCAACATACTGAATTCATTTCTACATTTAAAAATAAATTTTAACCACAAAATATAATAATTTCATACAGATTTATGTCATAAAACAATTATACAAAACCCCTCTATAATGAGTCCTCACATTAACTCAATATTCACATGATTACCCTTATCACAAAGGACCTTCAAACCTTCAATGCCATGTAGGACTAACTGTGTGTTCCCTCTTTGATTACTTATTAAATGTGAAAGTTGTGTCTATATAATAAAATTAGCATAGTTGCTCCTAGTATAGCGTTGGTCTTTAGATTATAGATCCCTCCTTAGGAAGTGTGTACACAATTTGATATTGGAGTGTCTTTGGGTCTAGATAATCTTTCAGTTTTCTAATCTACGCTATCTTGTATATTGAAATCATAAACTAAATTTACAGGATATGCCTTTTACTAATTACCTAAAAAGACGTTATTTCAAAAACTGGATTGCCTCTTTTATTCTTATTTATGGTTCCTGTTGTTTTGATAATAGATAAATCTGGCTGGGGTTCATTAGAAGATCGAAATAGGGTTCTCATTCATAGAGAAGAACTAGCTGGAATTAGCCTCGGTCAAGCTCTCCCTGGCGTGCTTCCCTCTCCAGTCTTGCTTTGCAGGATTAAGACTCGTTACTCTCTTTATTGAGAGTATTCAGTCCGACTAAGTTACATTTAGATTACAGGATATGTATAGAGGAGATAAAAATTTATCCCTTCACACCAAATTTCAGAAGTAGATATGGAGTTGAGACCTTGTGCTTAAACCTAGAGTTAGAGTGTTGGTTTAGTATTTTGATCAATGCACACTCATCGTTTAGAATCAGGTTTGAAATTTGAATATGATGTCAAGAAAACATATTTTTACATACTCATCAATTTTAAGCAAAAGTTGATGCCATGTAGATGTTCAAAACTACTGTGCAGTAATTTCCAAATTTTATTTATGTGTTGAAAGAGGCTTAGTATTTTGATTGACACATTCTCATACTTTGGAGTTGAGGTTTGGAATTTGAATATGTTGCATTGGATATATCTCTCTATCTACTCATCAAATTTCATTAGAAGTTATTGAGTTTAGATACTGCACCTAAGTTGTTACTATTTAGACAATGTGTGTAGAATTTTCTAGAAGCAGGGTTTAGTGCTTTGACTTGTGTCCAACTAATACTTGGAATTGGAATATGAAATTTTAACAAGATGTAGAGGACATATTCCTTTATCTTCTTCCAAATTTCATAAAAATAATATTGAGTTTAAGGGGTTCAAATAATTCAATTACAAAGCGTGACGGAAAATGACAAAAAACATTCCCATGTCTTTATTTTTCCAATTTGATTTTTGTTGATCTAAAAGATTGTTCAAGTTCTTTAAGATAACATCATGAAGATAAGTCCTCCTGCATTTTTAGAGAGGTGGTACTCCTCTTTGTTTAATAAAATACAAGAGTATAAAAGTGCCTGAGACAGAACCATGCTTGTTCTTGAAGCAAATATTCATATGCAGAGAATACCTGAGAAAGTGTAATCGCTCTGTAAATTCCTAGAGGTTGTCGCTATGTAGAAGAAATTTACCAGAGGTAACTTTATCCAACCGCTTCGAAACTGGGATCTAGCCCTTCCAGTTTCAGAGAGGGATCTCTCTGTAAGATTTAACTTTGTTTTAGGTTTTAGATATTAGGCTAGTTAAATAAATGAGACTATATTGTTTGTTTTATTAAAATGGCTAAAATACCGCTTACACATCCATTGGGCTATGGGGTCTATTTTATAAAGTTTGAGATCAAAGAACAAATTAGAACAAGTTTGGGCTATGGGGTCTTTTATAAGGTGTTTTCACAGGGCAAGATAATGCAACTGTTAGATCCTTTAGAATAAAATGATGGGTAGTAGAAAAGATGAGAAAATCAATTATAACAAAGAAACATTTAAGAATTTCTTTATCATAACATTGGAAGATAAACATTTAGATCTTTAAAAGCCAGAAACAGAGTATACAAAGATAAATTTTGCAACTTCAACTTCTTTTAAATGATCATATATAGAAAACATAAATGATTACGAAGATAGAAAAACCATTCAACGAAAAGAAGAAAACATCACCAACAGTTAACACGCAGGAATCCTGTGAAATGTCCTTTTTATTACTGGTAAATCTCTTGAGAAAGATTACAGTGCTTACAACTTGCTAGGGTGTAAAGATCAACCTTTAGTACTTCGAAATTTGAAGTATATATAGAAAAGATTACAATCGATCCTGTCATTAATGATCAGGACGTGGCAAAATCTCAGGCTAACTAACTAGATAATAGAATACAAAATTGTAGGAACTACTAATGATCTGTCGGACTCTTCATGCTGATTTTGGGGAAGGCCGTTGGGGATTCATTCACTTGACTTTGACTGCCCCGCATGTTGTCTCAGTTTGTACATGTCATCCTTTATTCGATCAATTCACACAACTCTTCCCATCTTTGTTGATTGAGAATGGTGGTTTTTAATGGCCTGCGGTACACTTCATCCATTTCTGTGTATTTTGCAAAAGTTGGCTTGATGATGAAGATATCTTTGATTTCATGTTGGATGCTGAGGTCCAATTGCAGAGTCTCTAAAAATGCTTTGCCTATGATGCTATCCTGTATCCCTGAAAACTTGGAGCTGTCCTTTGCCACCGTGGTGATTTTTTGCTTGTAATCGGAGAGTGTCATCAGATTGTCATTCAAAACTAGTAAACCGGAAAGACCTTTCTTGCAAAACATAGATCTCGATAAAAAATCTTTGAACTCCGATATCCATGTTCTGGGCTTTCTCCTCCAATTGCAACATCAGTCCTCTTTTGGTTAGAACCCTCTTGACCTCGAGGATAGTCTCTGTTCTATCCTCAATCTTCAGGTTTTCTAGCTCTTCTTTAGTTTTCGAATTAAGAAACCTGATGATTTCATTTGCTTCTGTGGGCATTTATCCCAACTTTCCCTTTATCCTGTCGATAGCCTACCCGCTCCTCGACACCAGTTCATGTTGTTCAAACATGATTTGCACCATGGGCAAGATTTCATTTATGGATTTTGAGATATCCATCCAAATGTTCTCTTTGGCTTCTACCAGTGTTTTGCCCACAACTGTCTACTTCTGCAGCTGTTGTATCTCCTGCTTCAGTTTTTCTGATGTGTGTTTCTCTGTATTGTAACTGGCTTGGAAAGAAGCTTTTATCTTCTGGAGATTCTCTATCTCTTGTTCCAATCTTTTGATTTATGTTCCTTGTAAAGCCATCTTATCCATTGATGTTGCTAAAGCTTCAGATGTTCCTGGAACTGTCACTAGGGCAGCTAATGAAAGTTCTGCAGTGGTAGTGGCTGATGTTGTCACTGTGCGGGGAACTGCACTTAAAGGGATGACCTCCATAGGCTTTGTTTGTTCTTTTTCCTTTACTAGTTTTTCTAGCTCTGCCTCCATCTCTTTTATCTGTGCATTCTACTCCATGATCAATTTTAGCATCTCCTCTTTTTGACCCCCTGTCTCTACCATCTCTTTGGTTTGTGAATCTTCAGTAGATGACAGTTTTAATTGCTTCCTCAAAGAGGCTATGCCAGCATTCTTTTTCTTTAGTACTTCTTCAACTACTTTCACGTTTGAGGGGTCATACCCAATTTTAAGTACCAGCTCTTCCAAAGACTTATCCTGTTATCTTTTGCAAAATATGACACCTTTTCCAGCTTTAGTTGAGTCTGAACATTGTTCACAGAAACAGGTACTTTTGCAGCAGTTGTGGAAGCATTGGCCAATGTTGATAAAATCATTTCTCCAGTCTGTCTATGCAAATCTATATGATCAGCTAGATGTACCTACTTGGCATCAAACTCCGGTGTTGACCTTTTGTAATCAGTGATTTCCTTTGGATGAGGCACCTGTGCTTGTAAGAACGCCATGTGCATTCTCCCTCTTTCCGTATCAAAGGCAAAGAACAACCTATGCTGTGTTGTGGAGGTCTGCTTCCAGAACTGAGCATAGGTGCTGCTTGTCATCATCTCATTTTTCTTCTTGATTAAATCATATTTCTCAACGATACTCAGCTTTGCAAACTCTTGTGATGGTTGGGTGGTCAAAGTGGTATCATTCTACTTCTTTGAGGAAGAAGTAGACATCATCTGCTGGCTGCTTGAGAAAGATGGTGAAAGCTCTCCCTGGACTATTGTGGTAGACTAGGGCTCTTCCTCTCTAGACCTGTCAATGGTGTGACTGGTTTTGGGCCTTTTCTTATACACCTAGAATTCCTTAGCTGAGACTTCAGTAATCAGAGGGGAGGCATCCTTTCTGGGCCTTTTCTCCTTTGGTATCTGTGGAGTAATGGTCTGTGAAATAATGGCTGGAGGAGATTATTGTTCATCATCTTCCAGAGTGTTCACCTCCCACTCTGTTTGATTCACATATTTCTCGATCTCAGGTTTGGGCACATGAGCATATGGGGAATTTTTATTTCTCAATCTCATTTTTGCAATGATCCCACATGGATCATAGTGCCAAGGGAAACTGATACCAAACTTCATTTCCTTTACTAGCTTGTTTGCCTCTTCCCTGACAACTTGACTGTTACAGATAAAGGATCCCCTCTTCCCTTTAATTCTCAACTGTTGTTTATTCTTCAAATATAAAAAATGTATGTCGTCTGAATTGATCATTTTCCTGATGTATTCCAAGGAAAATATCCTTACAGGTACATATCTTGGAAGTTTATAAGGATCCAACTCACATCCATAAATTCTGATTTCCATGTGATTCTGATACAAATACTAGTCTCTAGTCTTGGCGAGATCCGAGAGGTGTATAATTCTTTGAATCTCCTCATTTATCCTCAGTTCTTGTCTAACACTGAGCATGCTTACCACTGGATGGTAAAACTGCTCAATGAATTGCTTAAAATTAAACTCTGGGGAGTTTTTCCTTAGCAGCGAAGTCCAAGAAGTGACAAGCCATGGTCTGTCGTCCTAGTCCAATTTCTGCATGGGAAACAAGAACTTATCTTCTTGAAAGAACATGAACATGTAAGCCAGTATTGAAGAATACCGGAACATGCCCTCTGTGGGAAATATGAAAAGTTGCTCATGTATGTTCTTGGCTAGAAAACAATTGTAGTTGAACTGAGTGGTGGCTTTCTCTTCGACCGAAAAAATTGACAAGAAACTTAAGATTGGATCATCCACCCATTCGTCTGAATAATAACTGAGAAGACAACACAAGGATGAAATGACTTGGTTTTCTTTTTATGAAAACATGGAATAATAGTAGGGGGGATTTTTCTTGGGGAATTGGGCATTCTGTGGGAGGAAAAACTCGAAAATATGCACTCTCTGGGGAAAAGACAGATTCTGGTACATTTCAGTTAGAACTTCAAGGGTGAAAGGAGAGGGGGATTTAGATCTTGGGATTTGCATCATCTGGTCAATGGCCTTGAGTGTGATAGTGAAAAGGATTTCTCCAGATGATGAAAATATGGCTCTCTGATTGGGGAGATAATGCGCCTGACACTTCAGGGCGAATTCGGGAAAATGGTGAATTTAGGGAAAGAGATGCAGTGGGAGATTGGAATCCCAGAGTCCAATCTTGTCACTTTGATCCAGGAAGGTGTCCCTGAACCATGAATGCAATTCAACAAAATCGAATTCGCACCTGGTCTCTGAGATTAGGTAGTCTTTGTCAGCTAGCGAGATCCGATTGAGATCGACAGGAGGCGGGAGGAACAGGTTTTCCTCGACCTCTGATTTCTTAGATTTTGGCGCCATCAATTCAACTGGTACTTGCAGCTAAAATAAAAAACGTTATAGGATACTTGACTTTATCTCAGTTACTGGATGAAAATGGCAGGAGAAAAGAGCTTCTGGTATGCGGAGAAAATGTGAACAGTGCGATAATGGTGGAAACAAGATTAAATTTGGGCGAATGGGTATCCGTTGGGCACGGGGGACAGGTCAACATGCTAACGGATATGTTAGCCTGTTTTAATTGGCCAACGGATAACTGGGTATGAGGTGGAGAGTAAAGGACGGGTGACGGGTGTGCCAGGATGATGTGGAAGGCGGTGATTGGAGGATAGGTGAAATGAGACCTGACGTGTGACGGGTAAGTGGGGAGAATGTGTCGGAGAATTGATGAGACAAGACTTATAGGAGCGGGGTAGTGGAGTATGACATCACAAGACAACGGGGTAGTGGAGCGTGATGTCATAAGGTGACGGTGGTATAGCAAGGCTAGTTTGGTGGTATGTCAGAAGGGGGGGGTAGGCAGTAAATGGTTTAGAGCAAGGGGGTCGAACGTAACATATTTGCACCACGTTAGGATGGGGCCCGTCGGGAAAAACCACCATATCGGGCCCCCACCCCCCACCATTAAAGGTAGAATGGTCAGGAGGGTCTGGAATTTATTGATGGTCGTAGATTTGAGCACTATTTGCTCAGCCGTTGATCTCGACACACCCTTTAATCACGGAGCGTGCAACATATTACTCTGCAAAAACTTAGGATGGCTCGTATTTTGTGGGTTTTAGCGCCATTCCTTCTTATTTTGGTCACCAAGGGGTTAGAAAACATCATTCATAGGTCAAAACAAAGAATCTCGACCATCATTAGGCTTATTTTATTGAAATAAAAACAACTAACCTAGGTTCTATCCTACCTACCTAACACATTTAGCCCAGATTAGACTGTTGGGATAAGAATTTACTCTACCCTGGGGCTATTTGATCAAGTTTAGACAGTTTGATCAAATTTATTCACTAGCTAACCTATCTACTTGGTTAAGATTAAACAGTTTAGCCGAGCCTTATTCACTAATCCCATCAACATAAATTCAAAAAGACTAGACCATGATTAAACTGTATGGATCAAGTCATTATTATTACATGGGGCTATATCATTTCTCTTTTATGCCCTCATTTTTCTTTTTCTTTTCATCTTTTTTCTTTTCTTTTGAAAATAATTTGCAGAATGAAATATTATTTACAACTAAATCACACCAAGAGTGAAAATTTTCTAGTCACCAGTTGATCCTATGAATCATAGGGTTATAACAGTGGCTCTGCCTGGGGATGGTTCTCTCCTTGCGAGGTGCCAAGAACTTGCTTCCTTATGTCTGCAAAGGTTTTCACCATTGCTTATTTTTTCTATCTGGTTTGTTTTTATTTTGAGAATTTGGTGGCACTGGTCAGTGGCTTAGGGCCTTCTCTGCGGGCTTCAACCATCTGATCAATAACACCTGCACACAACCTAAATGTAAAGGAATGGTATGTACATTGGAAATGGATTTATGAGATCTCTATTGGGGTGGAAAGTAATGCTTCAACATCTTGCCATTCACAGGTCGACCTGGCAGGTCTGTTCCATCACTGTCTTTGAGCAGAAATGCGTTATTTCCTCTGAATGCTTGAATGATGTAAGGGCCTAAGCTATCAAACTTTCCATGTTTACCCTTATCCTCAATCCTAGAATCCCATTTCAGCACTAAATAAACCAACTCAAAATCATCTTCTTTAGTTCTTCTGTCAAAAATCTTTTTGATGTTCTCCTAGATGACATGAGTCTTGTTGTATACTTGTTCCTTGGATTGCATTAAGTGAATCATTAGATTTATTCTCCTCTGGACATCATTTGTCTCTACTTGCGCTTTCTGCAATAGTTTCATGATAGGGACTCCCAAGGAAAGGGGAAAAACTGCTTCAGTACCATACACCAATTGGTATGGAGACATGCCAATTGATCTTTTGGTGCTTATTCTGTCATCCCAGAGTGCGAAAACCAACTTATTATGCCATGATTTCTTATTTTCTTGCAATGTTTTCTTGAGGATGTTCACCAGAATTTTGTTTGAGGACTTAGCCAACCCATTTCCTTGAGGATAATAAGCTGTTGAGTGTCCCAAAATAATGTTGTATTGGCTATAAAACTCTATAAGATTTTTGGATCTGAGGGCTACTGCATTGTTAGCTACAATTTTCCTGGGGCATCCAAAGCGAGACGAGATGTTATTTTCCAAAAAATTAGTGATAACAGAGTCAGTGGCTTGCCTGCATGGTACAACTTCTATCCACTTTGTGAAAGAGTCCGTGGTAGTGAGAATCCACCTGTGTTGGGCCAAAGAAAGAGGGCGTATATCTCTAATAAAATCTAGGCCCCATTGTTGGAAAGGAGCTTCAATTGAGATGGATTTCATGGGGAGAGGCATAAGTTTCCTTTTACCTTCGAAAATATGGCATTTGTGTCAAGAGGTAAATTTCTGATGAACATCAACAAACAATGTAGGCCAGTAGAAACTAGCTCTCAGAATCTTGTTAGCTGTGGTCTTCCAACTCGGATGCCCACCAAAATCTCCTGCATGGAAATCCTTCAGAACCTTGTCAGCTTCGTCTTTTAATAGGAAATTAAGCAAGATACCACCAGGATCTTTCCAATAAAGATTACCTTCTAGAACACAAAATTTCAATGCTTTCAATTTAATGAATCTAGCTTTGGTCTTAGTCAAACTAGGAGGAGCTTGTAAGTTATGAAGTACAAAAATGAGGTCTGCGTACCAAGGAGAGGTTAAGAATACCTCTTTTACATTTGGAGTCGCCTACTCTTCCAGCACGTCAACTACAACCAAAAAATTAATGTCTAGAGCATGAAAATTAGATTCAACCATTAGTTTGGCCAAACCCCGACCTTTGATCAGTTTAATGGGTTTTATTTCGATGTCATATTCTAGAATAACCACAATCCATTTTCCTCTCCTACCATATGGATTATCTTGAGTCATGATATCCTTTACCACTGCGTTTGGAACATATGAAATTGTGTGAGAATGAAGAATATAGACTCTAAAATCTTTTATGGCCTTTACCATGGCAAAACATTGTTTTTCCATTATGTTGTAGTTCAACGCAACATCTCTCAAAGCCTTGCTGAAAAATGCTATGGGTTGTTCGTACCCTTCACTATTTTTCTGCAATAGTACTGTTGTGATGGTGTGTTCAGATGCAAAATAGAAAAGGTAAAAGTCTTTGGTGTAATCTGGGCTGATCAAAACTGGGGCTTGGGTGAGTCAATGTTTCACCTGCTCAAATGACTGTTTGGACTCAGTCTTCCATCTGATTTTTGTCTCTTTTTTCAACATATTTGTGATGTTCCTAAGAAGTCCGGCCAAGTTGGGTATGAATCTTCTAAGGAAATTTATTTTGCCAATGAATGATTGTAGCTCTTTGATGTTCCTAGGGTGTTCCACCTTCTGGATGGCTTCTATCCTGTCGGGATCTATTTTAATTCCATCTTTAGATATTATGTGTCCCAACAACTTGCCTTCCTCTAAACCGAAAAGGATTTTCTTCGGATTCAATGAAATCCCAAACTTTCTGCACTTCTCAAACACACGTCTGAGATGCTGCAAGTGTTTCTCATCAGATTTGGAGTAGACAGTCACATCATCCAGATTTATGACTATAAATCTCCCAAGTTCGTCCACAAAAGAAATATCCATTGCTCTTTGGAAAGTGGCACCAAAGTTCATCAAATCAAAGGACATCTTCACATACATGAAGGTTCCCCAGGGTGTGGTAAAAGTTGTTTTCTCCTGATCATCTGGGTGAACAAGAACCTGGTTATAACCTAAGAAACCGTCTAGTAAGGAGATCCTATTGGCCCCAACTACCTTTTGTAAGATGTGGTCCATCTTAGGCAAAGGGTAATTTTCTTTGAGAGAAACCTTGTTCAGATTTATGAAATCAATGCAAAGCTTGATTTCACCAGTTTTCTTCCTGGTAGGAACCAGGTTAGAAACCCATTTGGAAAATCTGAAGGGGACTATAATTTTTGCATCATACATTTTTTTGATTTATTTTTCTATTAGGGGAAGCAACTTGGGATTAATTCTCCTAAGTTTCTTCCTGAAGGGTTTGTGTTATTTTATTGGGATCCGTTGCTGTATGATACTTGTGTTATAGGATTTTAAGTCCTCATAACCCCAAGAAAACACATCTACATATTCCTTAAAGAGTTCAATGTATTTGCGTTTTTGCCCAGTGGGTAGAGATTTGAAAACTTTTATCATCTTGGGTTTTTCTTCTGTTCCTATGTTACACTCTTCCACCTCTTTACCATTAGCTTCAATTTTTTGTTTTTTCGCTACATCGTTAAAATATAACAAGTCTTCTAGTGGAACTAAACCTCTAGGTAACACATTATTTTTCAACTGTAAAATACCAGAATTTACCTCATTTTCTTTCGATTCACCTGAATCTACTTTATTTACACTACCATTTTCAAATTTTTTTTTATTTACATCATCATTATCATTCTCTAAATCTATATTTGTACATTCGAAATCATTCTTACACTGTAGGAAGTCTTCAATTTGATCATCATTCCCAAATACCTACCGGTATCTAATGTTCTATGGAACGATTGGTATGCACTTCACCTCCATTGTGTATTTGCGAGTGGAACATAAAGATATTTTACATGTAGTTGTTGATGTAGCCAACCCGTCTGCAAGTATGTTTTGTCCCCTAGGCATCACCTGCAAGTCAATTTCAGTAAAACATTGAAGGACATCCAAAACAACATTCTTGTACGCTCTAAGTCTAGGATGTTTAGCTACATACTCACCTTTAATTTGCTTAATAATCAATTCAGAATCACTCCTTACCATAATCTGTTTGGCACCAACCTTCTTTAGTAGTTTAAGGCCAAGCATCAAAACTTCGTACTTAGCTATGTTGTTAGTGCATTGGAAATTCAGTTTGTAAGAATGACTCTTTGAATACCTTGATCTATTATTATGCAACCAAACTCTAGCTCCAACTCCCTCCTTTCTCGGCTCCATCAAAATCCATGCTCCAAAAGTCTGCTGGCAATTCCTCACTTTCCACAGTTTTAGTATTTCTTACTTTAGTGATTTCTTTATCTTCTTTTGAATCAGGTGTATCATCTTCCAACTGAGCGATTTGTTCTTCCAAGTCACCATCATTGTATAGAATGAAAGAATCCAGATCAGAGTGTGTAGAGTATAGTGGGTAATTGTGTGGATTTTCTTGATTGCTGACCATATACTTCATCATGGTTTCTCTATACAGTCTTCTCTGTTGTCCAAATACCGGGATGGTGGCATAGGACATATCTAGTTGCAGGGTTCCTTTTAGCTTATCTCCCCATGATATTGACAGTAACATACCATATTTTGGGGAATGTCTGCAACTATGATATCCATCACCATACTCTTTACTGGGATTTGAGCTAGGGTGATGCATAAATCCTTAATTATCCCTATACATTTGACCTTGTTAGAGTCAAAAGAATGCAAATCCTTGTAGGGTCTGGTGACCTCAAGTCCCAATTTTTCCATCATAGCTTTGGGCATCAGATTGTGAGAGGCACCTGAATCCAGCATAACATTGTGTAAGATCGAGTTGTGGATATTCAGGCTGATGTAGAAAGGGGCAACAACACCATTGTCGGTTTGACCATCAACTTCAGAACCGAACAGGAGCTCTGTTTGATCATCAAAAGGATTTACTATGTTCGAGTAATTTGTTGATCTGACATTTAAGGCTTTCGTACCCATCTCTGGTTCGATGCTTAAATATTTAATCACCTGAGACCTGTAAGCATTCTTTCTCATCAACTCGAAAAGGGTAATGAGAATATTCAGTTTAGCTAGTTCCCCTTCAAGGCTGAAAGTAGTGGAAAATTTTCTTAGGCTCTGCACTTCTGGTTTATCCATTATTGTCTTATGGGCAAAAACACTTGGTTGACTGGTTGATGAAACCTCAGTTTGATTTGACCTTTGTAAAATTTTGGGAGTTCCTTTTGCAAGAGATTCAACATTATTCCTCTCAGGGACTTTCTTGGGAGAGGTTTCTAAGGTTTTCTTGGTCTCAACTATTCTCTTTGTTTCGGTAGCTTTCTTTGTTTCAGCAACCTTCTTTGGAGGGTTGTCATTTTCCTTCTTGCTTCTCAGATTATACTGCCTGTGGAACTCCATTAAAGCATTTTCAAAGGCCTGCTATTCTATTTCTTCTTCTTCCTCATTTACCTCTATTTGTTAAAGGAGAAAAAACTCGTGCTCTTCCTGAGTAATAAAAATGGATTTTTCGTCGTGAACGCCAATGAGGTTTATATGAGTGTCATCAAACTTCTTGATTACCTCCTCCCCATCATCAGTGTAATTCTCCTGGAGGGGTGGTCTGATCTGTTGATCGATCCCCCTCTGTTCTCTTTGATGTCTAGGATCTCTCTGCCGGATTTGGGGCAATTTTCTTCTAAAGTTTGGGTTTCGAATTTGAGGAGCAGCTTGGTTATCCCAGGGTGGGTTTCTGTTAGCTATAGTAAGTCTCTCCATAATTATCTCCATAGCTTTGGCTAGAGAATCTAGTTTGGCATCTGATGAGGAGGTGGAAGGATCTTCCTTAATGGTGACACTCCTTTCTGTTCTCTGCCTGGCTCTTCTGGCTAAAAGATTTTCTTCCACACTAATGACACTTTTCTGCATATCTTCCAGAGTAGAAGAATTTCTTTCTCTTAGCTGACATGACATGTCAGCATCAAATCCATTAGGGAATTTTATTAATGCCAAACCTTGAGGTGGTTTGATATCAGCTGGAATTGCATTGTACAGATTGTTAAAACGAGTGCAATAATCCTGCACTATCTCTCCTTGGTTCCTTCTGATATTCTCATATTCTGACAAGATCTGGAGAGGATTTTTCTTTACCTCCCACATGTCAAGAAAAATTCGATGAAAATCAACAATGTCAATTATGGAAGCAACACATAAGGTTTTGAACCACTTTTTGACCTCTCCAGTCAGACTCTGTGCAAATAGTCTCATCTGCACATCAGCCTCATCAACTTCTTGCAAATCAAAATAATCATTCATTTTGTCAACATGTTGTTGTGCATTCAGAGGACCAGTACCATCAAATTGAGGAAGTCTGGTTTGATAGTCCTGGGGCATAGGATGTAAAGGAGCGGCTAACACCAATGGAGCATATCTCACTGCCATGATTGGTGGAGGAGGCTGGACAACAACCTGTGTGATTGGAGGGGAGGTGACAGAGGTTGTGGAAGATAAAGGGATGGGAGGAACAGAGTGAGCTAGTTTAGGATTAATAGAAGATGCAACAATAGTCAAGGCATAAAGTTAGACTGACTATTGAAAGTGAGCTTTGTCTAAGGCTTGATCAAGATTTGCTACTAGGTCTTCTAACTTGTCAAATTCCTGAAGAATATTTGATCAACATTTTCCCTGGGATATAGTATTTCAGGGGTCCTGGGTTGTAGGATGGCTTGATCTAAGATTGTTTCTCTTACAAAGCTGTCAGATTTTGTTCTAAAAAGGATTTGTTCAAAAGATATGTCAAACTTGAGATCCTGAAGGGCAACCAATTTCTTTGGGAGAGAAGGGGACCGATGAAGAGCACTGTGACTCCCGGAACCCTCTGCAACGTTTTTCTTTCTAAGTAATTTTTTGGGATTGTCTATTGCTATTGTAGGTTCTGGATCTGGACGAGAACTAGTGAAAAGTCTTTTAGGAGCCAAAATTTTTAATTTTTAATTTTTAAATTTAATGTTGGGTGAAATCATGAAGGTGGGTTACACTTTTGCTTGTTTTATGAGAAAAAAAACTGTATTTTCACAAGTTATTCAACTTCCGACATATAAAAGTATTTTTTTTATTTAGAAT
>JZKD02S1858451.1:214992-231647 GCA_000966675.3 Picea glauca
CGCAAGTGTCGTATGTTGCTCACAAGTGTCGTAAAAACATCAAAAAAATCATGTTGCCATGATGTCTATGTCATGCCTATAAAGACATGAGAAAGACACTCGAAACACCTCAAACATCTGATTTGGAAGAGGATAAATGAGTTAGCAGGCTTGAAAACCTTTTGCCATCTGAAAGCACCAAAAAAACTGAGTTTTCGAGAGGAGCGCTCCCCCTTACACTATCTCGGAGCATCGACGCTCCCCAACACACTGTCAGGGAGCATTATAACGCTCCCTAGCCCTTTTGAGGGAGTGCTATAGATTTTGAGAGCGCTGGCGCCCCCTAAAGCCTACTAGGGAGCGCTACAACGCTCTGATGGCTCTTTTGAGGGAGCGCTACCTATTCTGGGCGGTTGTTAAGCTGTTGAGATGAATGGGGGAAGCATATTTTCATTCTTAGAAGGCAGTTGAGCTCGAATCCCTGATCAATCCATGATCTTAGGACAGATCCTCAACTGAAGGAGGAAAATCCTCACCTTCCCCAAAGATATCTCAAGTGGTTAAAGCCTCTCCAAGGCTATATAAGCAAGCTTTCTAATGGTGAAAGGGGGCTGCAAAATAGAGAATGTCAAACTTATGATCTCATAAGTGAGGACTGGAAGAAGAGAATTACACCAAACTTATGATCTCATAAGTGGTGTTTGAACATAGCTGATTGGGGAAGAACTGAACATAAGAAACTTATGATCTTGGAGGAAACTTACAGTCAGCCAAAGGAGAGTGATCAGTGAAGCTGCTGTTATCCAGGTTGTGGATCTTTCAGGCAAGGGTTAGACAAAGAGGACTTGATGAAGTTGTCGCATTCGCATCTACGATTGTAAGTACTGCTGTCGTTATTCTCATTAATATGACAAGCTTGGCCTGTTTCTTTCTAGTTTGTGTCTAATGTTACATGAACTTATCATTCATTGATAGATCTGTTTTCAAGCTAATGTCAGTAGAGTAAGAAGTGGTCATATCCTGTTTTTGTCCACAGAACTCAACGAGGAGCAAAGGACCAGAGCGCAACTCGGAGCGTGCAGGGACAAAAGTTGATTAAAAGGTACTTCTATTATCCTTCCTTCTCATGCATTAGTTTAGATAGATTTGAAAGGAATTTAGTGTCCACGTTAAGCATTTTTATGTCTAGGGTTAAGGTCAAGCCTTAGAGGTGATCTACCTGTCCGCAGGGAGATTTTCCTACAACAAGTTGATCAATGGACAGAGTTTTAAGATCATTTAATTCGTCTATTGCACAGACTTTTGGATTAAATTTATTAGGCAGAGATCTTAAAATCTTCTGGACTAAGAGTGAATCCTCAAACTCCTCACCAAGGACCTTCATGGCATTTACAAGTTCTTCAACTCTTAAAAAATAATTGCTAATCGTTTCATCTTCATTCATCTTTAGTTGTTCAAATTTCAATCTGTATGTTTGAAGTTTGGCACCTTTTACTTTCTCATTTCCTTCATAACTGTTAATAAGTTTATCCCACATTGCTTTGGCAGTATCAAGATGCATCACCTTTACAAACTAAGATTCAACAAGTCCATTCAAGATAGAATTCATCCCTTTAGCGTTAAAGCTAAACTCTAACTTATCATCCTTGTTGGCTAGCACAACAGGCTTTGTATATCCAGTCTCTATTACATCCCAAACATCAGCACCCAAGGCCATTAAATATGTTCTCATTCTAATCTTCCAGAAGGCAAAATTTGTTCCATCAAATGGAGGGGGTTTAGAAGCTGAAGTCCCTTCATGACTTGTCATGTTTAAGCTTACAGATCTACCTTTAAATAAAAGGAACCCGCTCTGATACCAATTGTTGGAAATACTAAAGCAACTGAGAGGGGAGGGTGAATCAGTTGTTTATGAGATTAAACAATTTTATACCTTTTAAACATTATTAATATTTCTTCAAGTGATCATCAACAATATACAACATATGGATAGTAAAAGTAAATACCATCAGTCACACATAAAGTACACACAGAGACAGATTTTCAYGAGGAAACCCATAAAGGGAGAAAACCTCTTCTTCTTCAAAATGATAGGTAGTCTTTTTCAGTTCTGTACATCATTTACAATTGAGCACCAACTCAATGTGAGGCTGCTACCTCTGTTTTACAAGCTACAACTTGTTTGAGAGATTCAACTCTCTGGTTTCTCTAGCACCCACTAGAAGGAAGCACCAACTCCCGGAATATTCCAGCACCAACAGGATGGAAGCACCAACTTACTGAATGTTCCAGCACCAACTGGATGGAAGCACAAACTTCCAGTTACACAGGCTCCAACCTGTATAACAGAGAACACTTGTTCTCCCTAGCACCACCCTGCCACCCTGTTTCTTTGGCTACAACCAGAAGGAAGCTACAACTTCCTGTGTTCAAGCTCCCACTTGAACCTTTGAGGACAACAGCCCTCCCGAGCACCTCCCAACCACCCTTGAATATAAAAATAATGATTACACAGACAATTTCCCAGATAAACCAATTCTTACCCTCCTTTCTCTATTCTGTAAGTCTGATCTATTCTGTTATTCTGCTCTGTGTTTTCTCTTGCTCTGCTATTCTGCTCTGCATTCCATTTCACTCTCCACATCTGCTTCCTTTCCTACCACGCATCCTCTTCTGTATTCTTCCTTACTGTTTCATTCCTTTTCTCACCAGAATAGACAACTTTACACAATCTGTCTCATCTTCTTTTATGCATACCTCCCCAACGGTTCCACTTTTCCTTCCCTCAGCCAAAACAAGAACACCTATCCTAGCAACTGAAACGCTAACCGATTCGTCAACTAATTTGCAATCATGAGTCTGTTTCACTAACGGATTTGTAACTGAAAGAGTTAAATGTGTGTGGAAGAATAGTAACCCTCCGATCAATTCAAGCTTTATCCGCACCGTTGGATAATCTTTATTATTCTTGCCTTTTAAATCAGGTTTCATCACTTTCATATGCTAGCCCTCCTGAGCTTAGCTCCCGATCAAGGTGACCGTCACTCCATGACCACAACCTTACCCCGTTGGGGCTATGGGGTTTGTGATGACTCAATTCATACACCAACGTGATTCCCGATCGTCCAAATCCAAACGCTCCTTTCATACGCTAGCCCTCCTGATCTTAGCTCCCAGTCAACGTGACTGTCACTCCGTGACCACAACCTTACCCCTTCGGGGCTATGGGGTTTGTGATGCCTCAATGCATACACCCGCGTGATTCCCGATCATCCAAATCCCGACGCTCCTTTCATACGCTATCCCTCCTGAGCTTAGCTCCTGGTCAATGTGACCGTCACTCTGTGACCACAACCTTATCCCATCGGGGCTATGAGGTTTGTGATGCCTCAATTCATACACCCACATGATTCCTAATTGTCCAAATCCCGATGCTCCTTTCATACGCTAGCCCTCCTAAGCTTAGCTCCCGGTAGCACTTGATTGCTACCATGCGTCCTTCCAAATGGACGGTCCCGATTATGTCGCGATTTCAAGACTTTCAATGTCTCAGTTCTCATGACCTTGAGAACTCCGATCTCCCGATGGCTGATATCCCGATGAAAACACCTCGTGTTGGGACTTCTCTTATTGCTCCCGAGGCTTATCTCCCTCGCAACTTTGGTAGATCTGATGGCTATCGGCCTTTCGAGAAATTTAAATGGGATCTAATGGTCACTGACTCTTCTCCTCCTGATTATTGTTGCGCTGCTATTCATTACTGTTGTACTCAAACCATCACTGCAACCACAACTGTACTTGCCATCAATGGAAAGTATACACTGATTCATTGTCTGTTTCCAACACGCATTCGTGGTCTGTGAAATATTTGACAACAACACCAAGGATTTAATCAAAGACACAAAAACTCATTGCATGGTGAATCTATAAATTGAAACCATATCTATAAAAATGCAAAGTAAATAAAGGTTTGGTGCTTTGACACATGTATGACCATTATTGAGTTAGAGGTGAAATGACCACATGAACAAGAGTATTCATAATAATCCAGTGATGATTTTAATTCCATCAACATGACTTGCGACTCGAGGTTTTCACACTTGCAATCGTGAAAATGAAAACAGAAGGCAGGTGTGTGAATGCGCAAGATAATAGTGTCGTTTTGTTTTAAAGATTCATAACGAGTATTGAGGGTTCAAAACCCTTGTGTAGGAAGCTTTTAAGGAAAATATAAAAATGCAAAATGGCTGCCAACAATGGCGACACACTGGTAGAAGCAGTTATCTTTGCCAAAAGAACAAATCCATATTATGATAATGAGAATAATTCTAACTAAAAAACAACCAGAAGATTGTTTAAACATCATCATTAATCAAATATTCCAGCTGTGCTTAAAAGATGAAAAATGATAACAGTCTTAAGACAAATGAGTCATGATATTAAAGATAAATCTCCAATACTATTGACAGATCCACTGCTGCCAGCAGGCGTCCATAGCCTCGACAGGGTTGCCATTTAACCCTACTTTGACATCCGTATCCTGCCAAGAAGTTCCAGATCAGAATAATGGACATTTTAAGGTCAAGAGATTCCATATTTGCAAATTTTCATATACCCGACATTGCTTCACTTCCAGTGTCCCTGTTCAGTACCCCGACAAAGTTTTCTTGGCGTCATGCACGCATATACTTGCTGCCAACAAACCTGTTCAGCATTCCGACGGGTTTACAAGCACTTCCCACAACTCTTTTATGATTTAGTTTTTAAAGATATATAATTGAATGGGGTGAAACTGAAAATTATGATATTTTAGACATATTTTTATAGACCTTGAAAGAATTTTTAAAACTATCCTTCATCAAGATTCAGAGATGGTTTATTTACAAAACCAATCCTCAAAAGCAGGGAGACATCTTCTGAGTTATTCCCTTAAGGAACAGGGACAGCGTAAGAAGATAATGGATGATCATGGCAAGCTTCATTTACAGATTGAAATCAATAAACTTCTTTCAAACAACAGTCTTTTCTCAACATGGCTATAAATTTCAGAATTATATTATAATTGATGTTTAGACAATTTTTCAGCAGTCATTTCAAAGAAAGAATTTTCCATTTTCTTTGTCTAAACAGTTCAAAATGCAGGTATGTGTATTTCCAAAAAGCAAAAACTGATAAGCGTAAGGGAAAAATCAAAATGAAAACAGCAAAAGAAAAGCAAACAAAAGAAAAATATTTACACAGTATACACAGGGTTGTCATCAAGAGAAATATCTTTTCAGAGCTTGGCCATTCACCAGATAGGTGTCTGGCTGTCCCTCTAGATTCTGTAATCGGAAAGAGCTCAGACCCAATTTCTCAGCAATTACAAACGGTCCTAGCCATAAGTTCTGAAACTTCGTATGCTCTCCCTTTCCCTCATGCCGTTTGTCCCATTTCAAGACAAGGTCACCTACTTCGAAGTTCCTATCAGAGGTAGAGTTGGAATCAAACCATATTTTGACCACTAGTTGATGTTGATCTAACTTATGTTTTGCTTGAGGTCTTACCTCTTCTAGTTTTATTAAAGCATTAATTCGATTCTCCAAAGGAGGGCAGTTTTCTTCTTGTATTTTCTGTGATAGCTGTAGTGAGGGAAGAAGAATATGTGGTGGCGGAATTTCTTCTCTTCCATAGACGAGAAAGAAAGGAGAGTTACCACAACAGTTTTTGGTGTTACTCTATCATCCCATATTGTGTTTAACAGTGCATTATGCCAATTTTTGTGATTTTTAGATATCGTTCTCTTGATGATTTTAATCAAATTCTTATTAGTTGATTCTGCCAATCCATTGCCCTGGGGGTAGTAGCTGGTAGAATACTTCAATTTAATTCCCTTTTCTAGAGAGAACTCACTCATCTCAAGAGACAAAAAATAAGAAGCGTTATCGAATACTAAACTGTCAGGGATACCAAAATGAGTAATAATATTTGAATTTAGAAAGGCAATTACCTGACTAGTATTCACAGTTCTTAATGCGGCAGCTTCAGACCACCTGATGAAGTAATCTGTGGCTGTTATGGTAAACTTATGCTATTGTGAGGATGGCGGAATGATTGGACCTATAATATCAATACCCCACTGCTGAAAAGGGGAGTCTACTGAGATAGGTTGTAAAGGAAAGGCTGGTTTCTGTATCCGCCCGGACGCTTTTTGACAAATAATACACTTGCGACACAAGGCATGAGCATCTCTAAAAAGTGTGGGCTAGTAATAACCTTCTCTTAAAACTTTATGGGTAGTGGTGTCCCTATCAAAATTCCCACCAGCCTCTCCTGCGTGCAATTCTAGTAAGACCTTTTCTGCTTCATCTTTCTCAAGACAGCGCATTAGTACTCCATAAAATTTTTGACGAAACAGAATACCATTAATCAATTGAAAGGAGGCAGATTTTAATCTTAATGCTCTTCTTTTAGTGGGATCTAGGTGATGGGGGGATGACCCATGTTCAAGACAGAATTTTATATCATCATACCAGGGACTGACAGAGTTTTGTGCACAACAGATTGAATTTTGATCGTGCTTTCCTGGGTTTGACACATCGTTTTATTCTTGCTATCCTGCTGCTTAGTCAACAACTAATTTTCATAGCCCTTGGCCTCTCACTATTTGAGATGGGGTGATTTCTATGTCATACTCCTATAAGGAGGTAACCCAGTTCGCCCTCTTTTCTCCCAGTTCTTTTTGCACTAACAGATTTCTGACGGCTGGGTAAGGGACAATAATTTTCGTCCTAGATTTCAAAAGATAAGACCAGAAGTGCTTGACTGCTTTAAAAATAGCATAGGCTTGCTGATCTACTGCTGGGTAATTAAGTTCCGCACCTTTGAAAGCAGAGCTCATAAAGGCAATTGGGACTTCATTGTTTTCAGCGTTCTTTTGAGTTAGGACAACAACGTAGGAGTGGTCAGAAGAAAATGTGTAGAGCGTGAAGTCTTGCGAAAAGTCGGGGCTCATGAGAGAAGGAGCATCTATTATGGCCTTTTTTATTGAATTAAAAGCTTGGTTTTCTAAGGGTCCCCAATGATATTGCGCTTCTTTCTTAATCAAATTCTGCAAAGGTCTCACCATTTTGGAAAAAATGGGAACGAATCTCCTGAAAAAGTTTATCTGGCCTAAGAAAGACTGCATAGACTTTTTGGATGAGAGAGGGAGAATTTTCGAGATGACTTGGGTCCTTTCAGGGTCGATAATCATCCCTTTGCTTGACACAATAAATCCTAAGAGTTTACCTTGTTCTACTGCGAAGATAGATTTTTTAGGATTTAAGGAAATGCTGTACTTATGACATCGTTGTAGAACGACTCTTAAATGAGCTACATGATCAGTTTTGTTTTTTGAGAATACAGTAACATCATCTAGGTAAACTATGAAAAATTGATTGATTAAGCCTTGGAAAGTGATATCCATCGCTCTCTGGAAAATGGCACCGACATTAATGAGTCCAAAGGGCATTTTCCTATAAGCGTAGGTGCCCCATGGAGTGCAGAAGGTAGTTTTAAGTTGGTCTGGAGGAGACATCAGGACTTGGTTGTACCCTGAAAAACCATCCAATAAGGATAGTCTTTCAGAACCAGATACCTGTTGAAGGATCTATTCCATGGGTGGGACATGGTAGTTGTCTTTATCATACGCTCGATTAAGGTTTCGGAAATCGACGCATAGTTGAATTTCCCCACTTTTCTTCCGGACAGGGACAAGGTTAGAAACCCATTGCATGTGTCTAACTAGGAAAATTATCTTAGCATTCAGGACTTTATTTAATTCTTTTTTGACGGTCGGTTCGAGCTTAGGGTGCATTTTTCTTAACTTTTGTTGAAACGGCAAGGTTTGGGGTTTCATAGGAATGATGTGTTGTATGATGTTAGGGTCAAAAGTTTTAAGGTCATCATACGTCCATGCAAAAACATCTTTGAATTCTTTAAACAATTTAATAAAGGCGGATATCTCTTGTTCATAACACCCCACCCCTAAATTAATGCATTGTCGATTGTCATTAGTTCCCAAGTTTACTTTTTCATATGATAACGAGGAACTATTTGTTTTACAGTTGACCGATTTTTTGAATTTGTCTTGAAGATCGTAAAATTTTTCTAATCTAACTATAGATTTAGGGATCGAATTTACCATGTCCGATAAAGATTTAGGAGATTTCGGATCTGGTATTACCGTGAAATCGTGCAGATTGTCATCATGAGTGCATTCGTTGATCACCACACCTTGGAACGTTTCTTCCATATGCAGGAAAATAATAATTTGTTGATTGTCATCGAAGACTCTCCAATTCATGGTGTTGTCGAGAACAGATGGCCTGAACAATAGTTCGACGGAGAATGCATTCAGGGACAAGCTTTCTGCAGGAAAGAGTTTGGAAGCTACATTAGCTAATAAATCGGCTTCTAAATTATTCAATCTAGGAATAGAATTTATGTTGAAAGAAAAAAATTTATTCATTAAATTCCATACCTCATATTGGTAGCTTTTAATATGTGGAGACAGACAGTGGATAGAGTTTCTTACCTGTCTAACCACGATTTTCGAATCGCCAAAGACAGTCAAATTTTGAATGTTCATGTCTAATGCTTTTCTGAGACCCTGTAATAAAGCCTCATATTATGCTATGTTATTAGTACATTCAAATTCTAACCTGCATGCAATCGGGGTTTTGTTACCTGCTGCATCGATAATAACGTAGCCTGCACCAGCTCCTTCTTTGGACTTTGACCCATCAAAGTAAAGAGACCATATTTAATTTTTATCGGGTGCATGAGACCATTGTATAGAGACTGCCAAATGCAAATATGCTACAATCTCGGACTGCTGTTACGGATTAATGATAGATGAAGTCTTGACCATGAAATTGCCAAAAAAGATATCCATGCCTTGTATTTCGAGTGAATCGACAAAAGGTGTAAATGGTTCATTGGGATCATTTAAATCTGTGACTGTGAGCTTTAGGTAGTGTTCACGATTTACCTTGATCTTGTTGGGTTTTTCGTTCTCAGGAAGCCACAGGTGAGACCAATCCATCGCGAAATAGCCGTGTAGCTACTCTGACCAGTCTCTGCTTAAAAATAGACCATAAACTTCTGGAATATCCACAACAATAATACCAATCACTTGATGAACTTTGGGGTTAGACGATAATCTTATAAGCACATTCCTTAATTCACCTATAACTTTAACACTAGTTCGATCAAGTTGGATGATTTTTAAGGTGGATGGTTCAACTTTAGCATTAATCTTCTGACATATAGACCATGGCATCACATTGGATGACGCTCCTGAATCTACCATACAATTGTGCATGTTTCTATTAAAGATTTCGAAAGTTAACAAAAATGGAGGTACATTTCTGCGAGTACTAATGGTGGAAGCTTGTGGCTTTTTACTCGCGGCCTCTAAAGCTAATTTATCTACATTTGTTACATTATTTATAGGAAGGCTTCCTTTATCGTGAGGATCTGAATTGTTCTTAGCAGAATCCTTCTGAGGAACTTTTGTGTTGTTCTGGAAAACTTTGTTACTACTTGGATTACCATTTTTTCTATTCTTTGCGATATTCTGTAACATTTTTTGAAGCAGAAACAGAAATTTCAATAATTCATAAACAAAAATTGTTAGCCTTTAACTTTTTTAGATCTTCAACTAAATCATAATCTAAGTTGGGGTTTGCATGACTCTGTTTAGCCTCAACTGGTTTAGATTGTTTTGGGGGAAAAGTCATAGTGTTTTCAGAGGAAGATTTGTTTGTTGTCTTACTCCTAGTATTGTAGGGATGTACCGTCTCAAAATTAGCTTGAAAGATTCTATTCGAGAAGTGTCCAAAAATGTTCGGAGAAGATTCTTCTTCTTCAACTGTCTCTTGTTCAACTACTTCCTTAGGGATCTCAGGGGGCATCAAGTTATCCTGGGCTTCTAGAATTGTTTAAATGGGGAATTGCAGGCTTTCTAGATTTAGGCCCTCGGTATTTGAATTAGGTCGGTTGGTGGGAAAAGGATTCCTAAATGGGGGTTTGTAAGGCCCTTTGCTCGAAGAATCTTCTTTGGCCATCCTTTTCAAATCTATAACTTGATTTGACAGTTTTTGAACAACTTTTGTTAAGTTTTCTAAGTTTGAGCTTTCAGGTTGTGTTTTATTTTAAGCAGGTCTAGGGAGGATTTTGATTTTCTTTTTGGAAAAGGAACTAGTCTCTGTATCATTGCTAGTAGTGTCTTTTAAACTAAGGATGTCTTTTTCAATCTGGCTGGCCTCTTCGAAGGCCTCTAACAATGTGGATTTCTTAGATCGCTTTACCCAAATGACTATACTTTGATGCAAGGCTTTGGTATAGTATGCTATGATAAGATTCTCAGCAGGCATCGAGTCCGTAGGGATTCGGTTCTTATGTGTTAAGAATATTTGGTTGAAGTCTTTGATTTTCTCTTTGGGGTTCATTCTTAAACTATAAAGCTCTATGACTAGAACTTCAAGGGACTTATCGTTTCCAAACTTCTCAAGAAAGTAGGATTCAAACTTCTCCCACGACACGATGGTATGGGGCTGCTGGGCAAAGTACCAGGTAGAGGCATTTCCATCGAAAGTATAGGGAAACAACCTATAGACTACGTCTTCATGCTCGACATTACAGAGTCTAATGGCTAATATAAAATTTTTAATGTGATCTTCGACGATCTGTTTAGAGTTAGGGTCAAACTTGGGAAGCCACTTCTCCGAATGTTTGGGTAAGGGATGCGGAGGCCCAGGTATGGCTACTGCATCTTGGTTGAGCCAGGGTCTGGCAGGATTGTTGTGGTTGGCCATTGGTGTAGGTGGTGTGGAAGGCTGAGAAGAGGAACAAGAGATGATGGAGGTTGTGAGGGTGGTATTCCAGATCCTCCTGCAACAGGAGTGAGGATTGGATCTGTAGGGTTTAAAGTGAGGTTAGTGCCTCCAAATTGTTCTCTGATATCATAGAAATCTAATGGTTGGTCCAAAGGTCAATTTGGTTGTCTCAAATGGGTGAAGGAACTATGTGTTCTTATGAGAGATTGTCGGACAATCTCTTGTACGTCACCACCTGTAGGATTTGGGGTTACTGGTTCAACTGTGATCTGTAGATTGTCGTTTGATGTGGTTGCTGTTTGAGGGATGATGTTTTCATTTGAATGACTTCTTGTCACTATAGGTGAGCGGTTTGGTGGTGGAGGAGTCTTACGATTGCCTCGTGCCATTAATAATTTTCAGCCCCTCCTTCTAGGGCCATTTGTTGACGCGCGAAAATTGACCGCTCGTCAACTGGAGGGGTGGATCCGGTCTGGGGTTGTCTAAATAACCCAAGCCATTTGGAATGATCCACTCCGACGGGTTTAGTGGCTCCGTTGGCCGATCCAAGTCCTAGGAAAGTGAAAGAAAAACTAAACTAAAGAAACTAATCTAAGTGAAAAAACTAGCTACAACAAACTATATACAAATCTAAAATATATATACAGTTTACTAACTAATATTATAGAGCAATCATTATACTTATTAAATGTTCAGCTATCAATACAATTAAATCTCAATTACATATGTATAGTATTTACAGAATACAAATTTTGATCAAAATTTGCAAAATCATTTGTAAAATGTCTTATGACAGCGAAGCTTTTATTTTTGATTTTTATAATTTTTATGAGAAAGAAACAAAATGAAAGATATCTAAGATAAGCAATTAAAATAACAATCCTAACTGTAAATATGAACTATAGAGATGAATAATGAAACGTGTTCAGATTACAAGAAATTTATATATTAATTAACTAATTAAACACCACTAACAAACTAACCTGTAGAAGCGCTTCCTATTTTTCCTGTTCACAGTACTCAATTTAGTTGTTTGATGGGAGAAACCCGCACCAGATTTTCCACAAGCTTCTTGTAAACAGGAAGCAACAATGCTCTTTGAATACAAATGACAGAACAAACAAGACATAAAACAACAACAATCTTATAGTTTACAGATCATCACATTTAGATAAATCCCAGTGCGAAGATTTGTATGTAATCGTTCATTTAACAAAGAAAATAAACCTTCTATTCATTAAATTCAAGCAGAGTAACTGCTATGAGTAAAATGAGATACATCAAATATGGATAGAATTTAAATCATAACGCATTAACCTGTAACAAATCCTGATATCTAAAGTAGTCAATAATTTGATTACAAATTGTTATGCACAAAACTTGAACAAAAGTAAGATAAATTGAAGCTAAAGCCGTACAACAAATCCACTTCTATTCGAGTATGTATAATCATAAGTCCATAGTCTCTATTCTCCCAACAGTGATGGGTTGTTTACAAAAAATAAATAATAAGTATATAAAGGCCACAGGGTGAAACATTCCCTGTGAGAATTATCAAAAACTGTTTGCAAAAAATATGGGAACAATCTCCCAACTCATTATTTCTAACTAAGACTAACGACCTTTAGTTGTAAAATCGACAAAAATCCAACATTTATGACTAGCGACAGAATCTCACGATTATGTAGCCGGTCATATTTACAAACAAAATCATTTTAAATTAATCCAATGATAACAAAAATGTATGCAATATATCAAACAAACCCTTAATTACTAATTCAAAGCAAAGAGAATCATTCACACTAAAACAAACCAAATCTTTTATGCAACCTCAAAACTAACATAATCGTTTTTGAACCAATTCAAACAAAACATAACTATATTCGATTTATCCAACAAATATTTTATACTAATTCAAAGCAAACACAATCGGCTATGCTAATTCAAAACAAACCAAATCATTCAAAAATCAATGTTGAAATAACATACCTTGGCTGTAGGGATACGATTTGGTCAGGATAATTTCGAGTTAACAATGGCAGTGGATGCTTCAACATTTTTGAACATGATAGAACCTGTGGTCTTTTTCCTCTTATCGTTGGCTTGCAATCTATCATTTTCCTTAGACAACACAGTCACTCGGTCCTCAAAGGACTTAATTTTGTATTGCAATAGAGGGACATTTGTGTAGTATCGTTTGAGCCAAGAGTTGCATTGAGTGCACTGTTGTTGATCGGGCTGAGTCACTATAGGTGAAGCATATTTTAAATTACTAGGGGTTCCACTGTCAAACTTGATCCCAGGGAAGTTAGGGTCATCCTTAAGGCACGGTGGGAGGTTGGACACGTAGTCATAGGGTTCAACAGAACAGAGGCCGTGTGAGTATGGGTACTCCTTGGTCAAAAATCGCTCAATATAAGAATCCGAGTCTTTACTCAAAACAATTGGCTTCTTGTCTATGTTTTGTTTGGGCTTTTTACGAGCACACCTAGATACCCAGCGTCCAACCTTCTTACCTTTGTTGTTGACATCTGTATTACCCTTGCCCTTTTTTCTTGCAGGCCTCTTTACAGTCTTAGCATTGTCTTTCGAACATGGGTTAGGCAGGGTGTCGGGTAGGTCAGCGTTGGGACAGGTCGAGGGTTCGACAGAGGGTAGGAGGTTAGGAGGTGGCACAACAGGCCCGACAAGGGTTTTGGTGACTATATTCTTGTCCACTTGACCACATTCAGGAGTGGCAAAGCCATTCCTCAATAAGAAAACTTCTCAACAGTCACCACTCAAACTCAAGTGATGAACAATAACGATTTTAATCAAATAGTGATGGAAGAGGCTGGAGTCATCCTTCTCCCTCTCAAACCGTTTCTCCATTTTATACAGACTGTGTAGGAGGTAGTGAGGCATATTCAAAGGGAAATATATGAAATTCATAGGTAGCTTGAGATGGTAAAGAAACACTAAACCATATCTACCTTTGCAGGTAATGAATTGCTTAATAATGGCCAATAAATCATGCCACCTAGACTTAAGGGTCGTGACTGGCATACCTTTATCACAACTGATAATTTTTCTTGAGGTAAACAGGAGCGGCCATGGCACTTCATCCACCTTCAAATTCTTAAACCACCTCTTCCCTTTAGCTAGAGAACCCGTGGCTGAGCTGAGGAATTCTTCGTTCAATTCGAGCTAGATGTCTCCAACTTTGGCCCTACATCCATCGAATGTGAGGGAAAACTGTTGAGTGACCGTGAGGTTGAAACCCTCGAACTTTTGGATGAACACTAACCAACCATTACTCTCCAAGTCCTCACGATCGTTGTCAAATAAAAGCAATGTTTAGACGCCATTAGGTTCTATGCGCACTACAGGGGCCATGGGAGAGAGCATGTAGGCAGCAGGGTAAATGGTGAAGGGGTTGGATAGGTTAGACACAGGACCAATTCCCACAATTTTCTAAAAAAAAATAGAGGTAGCCCAAGATGCAAGGAAAGCGTTTAATGCCTATGCGTGCGAGGGTGGTGAAATGAAAAGAAACCATGTAAAACATTCATTTTGATATGTACAATCAATGACACCTTGGTAATTCAAATCATTCACATCACAATCCAAATATTTTGACCCAATATCAAATAGATTATTCACATACTCATCAAAAGCCATAACATTCATAACCAAAAGATTTTGACCAAATAAAAAATCAAATAACCATTTTAAAAACCATAGTGTTCATAACCAACAATTGGTCAACAATAGTATGTGTATGATTTAAAACAAAACAACATTTCAAATATAGCACCAAAGATTTGATCATAAAACTTATGCGTTGTATGAAACCATTGCACCAAGGATTTAATCAAAGACACCAAAACTCATTGCATGGTTGATCTATAAATTGAAACCATATCTATAAAAATGAAAAGTAAATAAATGTTTGGTGTTTTGACACATGTATGACCATTATTGAGTTAGAGGTGAAATGACCACATGAACAAGAGTATTCATAATAATCCAGTGACAATTTTAATGCCATCGACATGAATTGCGACTCGAGGTTTTCACGTTTGCAGTCGTGAAAATGAAAACAAAAGGCAGGTGTGTGAATGCGCAAGATAATAGTGTCATTTTGTTTTAAATATTTGCAACGAGTATTGAGGGTTCAAAACCCTTGTGTAGGCAGCTTGTAAGGAAAAGATAAAAATGAAAAATGGCTGCCAGCAATGGCGACACACTGGTAGAAGTAGTTATCTCTGCCAAAAGAACAAATCCAGATTATGATAATGAGAATAAGTCTAACTCAAAAACAACCAGAAAATTGTTTAAACATCATCATTAATCAAATATTCCATCTGTGCTTAAAAGATGAAAACTGATAACAGTCTTAAGAAAAAGGAGTCATGATATTAAAGATAAATCTCCAATACTGTTGACAGAGCCACTACTGCCAGTAGGCATCCATAGCCTCGACAGGGTTTCCATTTAACCCTACTCTGACATTCGTGTCCTGCCAAGAAGTTCCAGATCAGAATAGAGGACATTTTCAGGTCAAGAGATTCCATATTTGCAAATTTTCATATACCCGACATTGCTTCGCTTCCAGCGAGCCTGTTTAGTACCCTAACGAAGTTGTCTTGGCGTCATGCACGCATTTAACTGCTACCAGCAAACCTGTTCAGCATCTCGGTGGGTATACAAGCACTTCCCATGGCTCTTTTATGATTTAGTTTTTAAAGATATATAATTGAGAGGGGTGACACTGAAAATTATGATATTTTAGACATATTTTTACAGACCTTGAAAGAATTTTTAAAACTGTCCTTCATTAAGATTCAAAGATGGTTTATTTACAAAACCAATCTTCGAAAGTAGGGAGACATCTTCTGTGTTATTCCCTTAAGGAACAAGGACAACGTAAGAAGATAATGTATGATCGTGGCAGGCTTCATTTACAGATTGAAATCAATAAACTTCTTTCAAACAACAATCTTTTCTCAACATGGCTGTAAATTTCAGAAGTATATTATAATTGATGTTTAGGCAATTTTTCAGCAGTCATTTCAGAGAAAGAATTTTCTATTTTCTTTGTCTGAACAGTTCAAAATGCAGGTATGTGTATTTCCAAAAAGAAATAACTGATAAGCGTAAGGGAAAAATCAAAACGAAAACAACAAAAGAAAAGCAAACAAAGGAAAAATATTTACACAGTATACATAGGGTTGTCATCAAGCGAAATATCTTTTCAGAGCTTGGCCATTCACCGAATAGGTGTTTGGCTGTCCCTCTAGATTCTATAATCGGAAAGAGCTGGGACCCAATTTCTCAGCAATTACAAACGATCCTAGCCATAAGTTCTGAAACTTCGTATGCTCTCCCTTTCCCTCATGCAGTTTGTCCCATTTCAAGACAAGGTCACCTACTTCGAAGTTCCTATCAGAGGCAGAGTTGGAATCAAACTAGCTTTTGACCACTAGTTGATGCTAATCTAACTTGTGTTTTGCTTGAGCTCTTACCTCTTCTAGTTTTATTAAAGCGTTAATTCGATTGTCCAAAGGAGGGAAATTTTCTTCTTGTATTTTCTGTGATAGCTATAGTGAGGGAAGAAGAATATGTGGTGGCAGAATTGCTTCTCTGCCATAGACAAGAAAGAAGGGAGAGTTACCGACAACAGTTTTTGGTGTTACTCTATCAGCCCAGATTGTGTTTAACAATGAATTGTGCCAATTTTTGTGATTTTCAGATACCGTTCTCTTGATGATTTTAATCAGATTCTTATTAGTTGATTCTGCCAATCCATTGCCCTGGGGGTAGTAGCTGGCA
>JZKD02S1858451.1:242829-265874 GCA_000966675.3 Picea glauca
TTATACTATTGTTCATTTCTCATTGGATATAATTGAATGGTTTAAGTATAAGTTGAAAAAGGTTTTAAATTGTACTTGATACTGATTCACCCCCCTCTCAGTATCAACATCAACATCGATTTTGAATGATTTAGTTTGAACTAGCATAGCCGGTTATGTTTTCTTTCAATTAGTTTTGTTTGTTTTAATAGATTCATAAACGGTTCTGTTTACTTCGAATTTCTAGGAATGATTTCATTTTTATTTGAATTAGTATAAAAGATTTCATTCTGGATTAGTATAAACTATCATGTTTGCATTGAAGATTTGTTTGCTAAAATCTTATAGCTATGTTTTGATTGAACCGATTTAACACGATTTGATTGCTCTTGAATTATTATAACGATCGTGTCGGCTCTGAGTTAGTTCGATTCATTTCTTTTGGTTTGATTCTAAAACAATGTTGTATGCCTTGAATTAGCATAGTTGTTTGTATATGCGTTGAAGATTGGTTTGATGTAGTTATGTTAGTTTTGAATTAAAAAACGATTCTGTTAGTTTGGTTTTGATTTAACAATGATTTTGTTAAGTTCTGAGTCGACATAAACTATTGTGTTTGTGTTGAGATTGATTCAAAAATGATTTCGAATTGTCAAAACAATTATGTCTGCTCCGAATTGGTAATAAAAAGTTGTTTGACATATTGCATATATCCCTGTTACCATTTGGTTAATTAAACATGATTTCTGTCTGTTTCAAATTGGCATAAAGATTTGGTTACTTCTGGCATGAACGATTTGTTTTGTTTTGAATTAGTAATTAAAGGTTTATTTAATAGGTCAAATATATTTCTGTTTTCGTTTGGATTGATTTAAAATGGTTCTGTTTGCAAATAAGACCAGCTACAAAATCGTGAGATTCTCTAGCTAGTCTTAAAATTTAGATTTTTGTTAATTTTACAAATAAAACATTATCTAAACTTGTTTATTATTGTCCACTTCAGGTACATACGAATTTCTATGGGAAATTGGACATGCTGTGGCAGTTTGGAACATGTTTTTGTTATATAGTTTTGTTTTAAGTTGTTAGTCATAGGCAGAAATAGGGACTTGGGAGATTGTTCCCAGATTTTTTGTAAACTCAAACCCTGCTTGGACTTGCTATTCGACAATGCTCGTGAGGATTTGGAAAATAGTGGCTGGTTAGTTTTTATCTAGAGATTTGAGGGTTTCAACCTTTCGGTAGCCCAACAATTTTACCTCACCTTCGACGGATGCAGGGCTAAGGTCAGAGATATCCAACTCGAGCTAAATGAGGAATTCCTCAGCTCAACTATAGGCTTACTAGTTAAAGGGAAGAGGTGGTTTAAGAACTCGAAAGTGGATGAGGTGTCATGGCCACTCCTATTCACATTAAGGAAGATTGTTAGTTGTGATAGAGGTATGTCTGTCACTGCCCTCGAACCCATGTGGCATGATCTATTGGCAATTGTTAAGCAATTTGTGACTTGCGAAGGTCGTTATGGTTTGGTATTTCTTTATCATCTCAGGTTGCTTATGAATTTTATAGACTACCCTCTGAACATGCCACACTATCTCCTACACAACATGTATAAAATGTCCAAATGATTCAAGCGTGAGAAGGCTGATATCAGCCTTTTCCATCACTGCTTGATCAAAATCATTGTCGTCCACCATTTGAAGCTTAGTGGTGACTGTTGGCAAGCCTTCCTATCAAGGAATGCCTTTTCCACCCCCGAGTGTGTCCAAGTGGACAAGGTTGTGATCATTGAAACCCTGCTTGGACTTGCCATATCTTATGTATCTCATTTTAGTACAACAATCACTCTGTTTCAATTTGATGAGTAAAGGTTTATCTTTTTTGATCAAATGAATTGTTTTGTACAGATCTTCACACAGGGATTTATCTAACTGTGATGATTTGTAAATTATAAGATTGTTGTCATTTTATGTCTTGTTTGTTCTGTCATTTATATTCAAAGAGCACTGCTGCTTCTTGTTTATGAGAGTCTTGTGGAGAATCTGGTGTGGGTTTTCTCCCACCGAACAACTGAATCGAATACTGTGCACAGGACAAATAGGAAGCGTTACTTCAAGTTAGTTCTTTATTTGCAATTTATTAGTTAATAAATTCAAGAATTCTCAGTAGTTTAGATAGTTACATAGCTCAGTTTTATAGTTAGTATTATTATTGTTCACCTTAGATAGTTTTTCATTTTGTTCCTTTCTCATAAAAATTATAAAAAATCAAAAATAGTAATTTCACTGTCATAAGACATTTTATCATTGATTTTTGCAAATTTAGATTAAAATTTGTATTCTGTAAGTGCTGTAAATATATAATTCAGATCTAATTCTGTTAATAACTGAACTTTTAATTTCATAGAATTATTGCTGTATAATATTAGAGAGTAACTGTATATATATATTATTTCATATTTGTATATAGTTTTCTTTAATTGTTGTTTTCTTTTAGATTAGTTTCCTTAGTTTAGTTTTCCTTTCGTTTTCTTAGGACTTATATCCGCCAAAGGAGCCGCTAAACCCATCGGGGTGGATCATTCCAAACGGCTTGGGTTATTTAGAAAACCCCGGACCGGATCCACTCCTCCAGTTGACGAGCGTTCATTTTTGCCCGTCAACAAATGGCACTAGAAGGAGGGCCTGAAAATTATTAATGGCACGAGGTGGTCGTAAGACTCCTCCACCACCTAACCGCTCGCCTATAGTGACAAGAAGTCATTCAAATGACAACATCGTCTCTCAAACAACAACCACATCAAACGATGATCTACGGATCACAGTTGAACCAGTAACCCCAAATCCTACAGGTGGTGACATATAAGAGATTGTTCACCAATCTCTCCTAAGAAAACATAGTGCCTTTGCCCGTTTAAGGCAACGAAATCGGCCTTTGGAACAACCTTTAGATTTCTATGATATCAGAGAACAACTTGGAGGCACTAACCTCACTTTAAACCCTATAGATCCAATCCTCACTCCTGCTACAAGAGAATCTGGAATACCGCCCTCACCACCTCCATCATCTCCTTCTTCTTCTAGAGAAGACTCTTCTGACGAAGGCAGTTCCCCTTCTCATACTTCCACACTACCTATACCAATGGCCAACCAGAAAAACCCTGCCAGACCCTGGCTCGACCAGGATATTGTAGCCGTACCTGGGCCTCAACATCCTTTACCCAAACATCTGGAGAAGTGGATTCCCAAGTTTGACCTTGACTCTAAACAGATTGTTGAAGACCACATTAAAAATTTTATGTTAGCCATTAGACTCCGTAATGTCGAGCATGAAGACGTAGTCTGTAGGTTGTTCCCCTATACTTTCAAGGGAAATGCCTCTACCTGGTACTTTGCCCAGCAACCCCATACCATCGTGTCTTGGGAGAAGTTCAAATCCTATTTTCTGGAGAAATTCGGTGACGATAAGTCCCTAGAAGTTTTAGTCATGGAGCTTTCTGGTTTAAGAATGAACCCCAAAGATAAAATTAAATACTTTAACCAGAGATTCTTAACACTCAAGAACCGAATCCCTACAGACTCGATGCCTGAATAGAATCTTATCATAGCATACTATACTAAAGCCTTGCATCAAAGTATAGCCATTTGGGTAAAACAATCTAAGAAAGCCATGTTGTTAGAGGCCTTCGAAGAGGCCAACCAGATTGAAAAAGACATCCTTAGTTTAAAGGACACTACTAGCAGCGAAACATAAACTAGTTCATCTTCCAAAAAGAAGATTGAGATCCTCCCTAGACCTTCTCAAAATAAAACACAACCTAAAAGCTCATATTTAGAAAACTTAACTAAAGTCATTCAAAAACTGTCAAATCAAGTTATAGATTTGAAAAGGACGACCGAAGAAGCTTCTTCGAGCAAAGGGCCCTACAAACCCCCATTCAGGAAGCCTTTTCCTGCCAACCGACCTAATCCAAATACCGAGGGCCTAAATTTGGAAAGTTTGCAATTCTCCCTTCAAACAATTCTAGAAGCCCAGTATAACTTGATGCCTCCTAAGATTCCTGAGGAGGTAGTTTAACAAGAGATAGTTGAAGAAGAAGAATTTATTGTTGTGGATATTCCAGAAGTTTATGGTTTGTTTCTAAGCAGAGATTGGTCGGAGCAACTACATTGCTATTTCACAATAGATTGGTCTCACCCTTGGCTTCTCGAGAACGGAAAGCCCGAAAAGATCAAGGTGAATCCTGAACGCTACCTTAAGCTCATAGTCACAGATTTAAATGATCCCAATGAACCATTTACACCTTTTGCTGATTCACCCAAAATACAAGGGATGGATACCTTTTTCGACAATTTCATGGCTGAGACTTCAGCTATCACTAACCTTGAACAACAGTTCGAGATTGTAGCATATGTGTAGTCAGTAGCTTCTACACAATGGTCTCATGAACCCGATAAAAATAAAATTTGGTCTCTTTACTTTGACATGTCAAAGTCCAAAGAAGGAGCTGGTGCAGGTTGCGTTATTATTGATCCCTCAGGTAACAAAACTTTGATTGCATGTAGGCTAGAATTTGAATGTAATAATAATACAATAGAATATGAGGCTTTATTGCAGGGCCTTAGAAAAGCTTTAGATATGAACATTCAAAATTTGAGTGTCTTTGGTTATTTGGAAATCGTGGTTAGACAGGTAAGAGATTCTATCCATTGTCTGTCCCCACATCTTAAAAGCTACCAATCCGAGGTATGGAATTTAATGAATAAGTTTTCTTCTTTCAATATAAATTCTATTCCTAGATTGAATAATTCTGAAGCTGATCTATTAGCTAACGTAGCTTCCAAACTCTTTCCTGCAGAAGGCTTGTCCCCGAATGCATTCTCCATCGAACTGTTGTTCAGGCCATATGTTCTTGACAACATCATGAATTGGAGAGTCTTCGATGACGATCAACATATTATTAGCTTCCTCCATATGGAAGAAACTTTCCAAGGTGCGGTGATTGATGAATGCACTCATGACGACAATTTGCGCGACTTCACGGTAATATTAGATCCGAGAACTCCTAAATCTTCATTGGACATGGTAAATTCGATCCCTAAATCTGTAGTTAGATTAGAGAAATTTTACGATCTTCAAGATAAATTCAAAAAATCGATCAACTGTAAAACCAATAGTTCCTCGTTATCATATGAAAAAGTAAACTTGGTAACTAATGACCATCCACAGTGCATTAATTTAGGGGTGGGGTGTTCTGAACAAGAAAAAGCCCCATTTATTAAATTGTTTAAAGAATTTAAAGATGTTTTTGTGTGGATGTATGATGACCTTAAAAATTTCGACCCTAACATCATACAACACGTCATTCCTATGAAACCCCAAACCTTACCCTTTCAACAAAAATTAAGAAAAATGCACCCTAAACTTGAACTGAGTTCACTCTAGAAAAAGGAATTAAATTGAAGTATTCTTCCAGCTATTACCCTCGGGGCAATGGATTGGAAGAATTAACAAATAAGAATCTGATTAAAATCATCAAGAGAACGGTATCTGAGAATCACAAAAACTGGCATAATACACTGTTAAACACAATCTGGGCTGATAGGGTAACACCAAAGACTACTGTAGGTAACTCTCCCTTTTTTCTCATCTATGGCAAAGAAGCAATTCTTCCACCACATATTCTTCTTCCCTCACTACAGCTATCACAGAAAATACAAGAAGAAGACTGTCTCCGTTTGGAAAACCAAATTAACCCTTTAATGAAACTAGAAGAGGTAAGAGCTCAAGCTAAACGTAAGTTAGATCAGCATCAACTAGTGGTCAAAATCTCGTTTGATTCTAACTCTGCCTCTGATAGGAACTTCGAAGTAGGCGACCTTGTCTTGAAATGCGACAAACCGCATGAGGGAAAGGGAGAGCACACGAAGTTTCAAAACTTATGGCTTGGGCCATTTTTAATTGCTGAGAAATTGGTTCCCATCTCTTTCCGATTACAGAGTCTAGAGGGACAACCAGACACCTATCCGTTGAATGGCCAAGCTCTAAAAAGATATTTCGCTTGATGACAACCCTGTGTATACTATGTAAATATTTTTCTTTTGTCTTCTTTTCTTTTATTGTTTTGGTTTTGACTTTTCCCTTGCGCTTATTAGTTTTTGCTGTTGGAATACACATACCTTCATTTTGAACTGTTCAGACAAAGAAAACATAAAATTCTTTCACTGAAATGACTGCTAAAAAACTGTCTACACATTGATTATAATATACTTCTGTAATTTACACACATGTTGAGCAAAGACTGTTGTTTGAAAGAAGTTAACTGATTTCGATCTGTGAGTAAAGCCTGTCACGATCATCCATTATATTTTTAAGCTGTCCCTGTTGCTTAAGGGAATAAATCAAAAGATGTCTCCTTGCCTTAGGAGGTTGGTTTTGTAGACAAACCATCTCTGAATCTTAATGAAGGACAGTTTTAAAAATTCTTTCAAGGTTTGTAAAAACATGTCTAAAAAAGAATCATAATTTTCAGCGTCACCCCACTCAATTATATATCTTTAAGAACTAAACCATAAAAGCGCTATAGGAAGTGCTTGTAAACCCGCCAGGATGCTGAACAGGTCTGCTGGCAGCAGGTAAATGCATGCATGACACCAAGACAACATCTTCGGCGTACTGAACAGGCCTGCTGGCAGCAAAGCAATGTCGGGTATATGAAAATTCGTAAGTATGAAATCTATTGACCTTAAAATGTCCTTTATTCTGATCTAGAACTTCTTGGCGGGATACAAATATCAGAGTGGGTTAAATGGAAACCCTGTCGAGGCTATGGATGCCTGCTGGAAGCAGTGGCTCTGTCAACAGTATTAGGGATTTTATCTTTAATATTGTGGCTCGCCTGTCTTAAGACTGTTATCAGTTTTCATCCTTTAAACACTGCTGGAATATTTGATTAATGATTATGTTCAAACAATTTTCTGGTTGTTGTTTTTGAGTTAGAATTATTCTCATTATCATAATCTGAATTCATTCTTTTGGCAGAGATAACTGCTTCTACCAGTGTGTCACCATTGTTGGCAGCCATTTCGCATTTTATCCTATCTTTATAAGCTACCTACACAAGTGTTTTGGAACCCTTGATTCTCATCACAATCTTTTGAATAAAACGACATGATCATTTTACACATTTGCACGCCTGCCTTCTGTTTTCATCTTCACGACTGCAAGCATGAAAACCTTGGTTTGAAGTCATGTCGATTGCATTAAAATCATCACTGGGTTATTATGGTTACTCTCGTTTATGTGTTCAGTTCACTCAATGACAGTTGCACAGTTGGCAAAACACAAAATTTTTACCCACTTTGCATTTTTTGTTAATATGACTTCATTTTATTAATGTGTGATGCAATGGTGTTCTAGTGATTGTGATTGAGTCCTTGATATAATGGTAGTTCGATGTTCTATTGTTTTTGATCGACTTCAATGGTTTCATAACAACGCATTAACATTGTGATTAGACCCTTAGTGCAATGGTTTCATACAAAGCATACATTTTATGATCGAATCCATTGTGCTATATTCGAAACATTGTTTTGGTTTTAAATCATGCAAACACTATTGTTGTGCAAATATTTGGGTCGATTTATCATAGTTTTCAATGGTTGTTTTATTGGCATTGTTTTAACATACACCAATAGTGATTTGAATCACCATAGAGCTGTCAATTTTACATTTTGATATGACTATTCTGCATGGATTGTTTTGTTCCACCACCCTCGCACACTTAGGTATTAATGCCCGCCTTCTATCCTGGGTTACCTCTGTTAGTTTTGGGGAAATCCCTGAGCTTGCGGTCCTGCATACACCCTGTTCAAACCCTTGTCCCTTTACCTGACTCATTGTGTGCTCTCTCCTATGGCACCTGTGGTGCGCATAGAACCTAATGGCAACCAAACACTCTTGCTATTCGACAATGCTTGTGAGGATTGGGAAAATAGTGGCTAGTTAGTTTTTATCTAGAGATTTGAGGGTTTCAACCTTTCGGTAGCCCAATTGTCTTCATAAATGTTGAGGCAGCTAAGGACTTTTTCAACTAAAAGTTATCCTAACTGAAACAACCCAGGTATGATTATTTCAACATCGATTTTGAATGATTTGGTTTGAACTAGCATAGCCGGTTATGTTTTCTTTCAATTAGTTATGTTTGTTTTAATAGATTCATAAATGGTTCTGTTTACTTCGAATTTCCAGGAATGTTTTCATTTTTATTTGAATTAGTATAAAAGATTTCGTTCTTGATTAGTATAAACTATTATGTTTGCATTGAAGATTTGTTTTCTAAAATCGTATAGTTATGTTTTGATTGAACCGATTTAACATGATTTGATTTCTCTTGAATTAGTATAACGATCGTGTCAGCTCTGAGTTAGTTCGATTCATTTATTTTGGTTTGATTCTGAAACGATGTTGTTTTCCATGAATTAGCATAGTCGTTTGTATATGCATTGAAGATTGGTTTGATATAGTTCTGTTAGTTTTGAATTAAAAAATGATTCTGTTAGTTTGGTTTTGATTTAACAATGATTTTGTTAAGTTCTGAGTTGACATAAACTATTGCATTTGTGTTGAGATTGATTCAAAAATGATTTTGAATTGTCAAAACGATTCTGTCTACTCCGAATTGGTAATAAAACGTTGTTTGACATATTGCATATATCCTTGTTACCATTCGGTTAATTAAACACGATTTCTGTTTGTTTCAAATTGGCATAAAGATTTTGTTACTTCTGGCATGAACGATTTGTTTTGTTTTGAATTAGTAATTAAAGGTTTGTTTAATAGGTCAAATATATTTCTGTTTTCGTTTGGATTGATTTAAAACGGTTATGTTTGCAAATAAGACAAGCTATAGAATCGTGAGATTCTGTAGCTTGTCTTAAAATTTAGATTTTTGTTAATTTTAAAAATAAAACATTATCTAAACTTGTTTATTATTGTCCACTTCAGGTACATACGAATTGCTATGGGAAATTGGACATGTTGTGGCAGTTTGGAACATGTTTTTGTTATATAGTTTTGTTTTAAGTTGTTAGTCATAGGCAGAAATAGGGACTTGGGAGATTGTTCCCATATTTTTTGTAAACTGTTTTTTGTAATTCCCACAGGGATGTTTTACCCTGTGGCCTTTATATACTCATTTATTTTTGTAATGAACCCATCATTGTTGGGAGAAAAAAGACTATGGATTTATAATGATACAGACTCGAATGGAAGTGGATCTTTTGTAACAACATTAGCTTTCAATTTATCATACTTTCGTTCAGGTTTTGTGCATTTTAATTTGTTATCAAGTCATTGACTACTTTAGATATCAATACTTATTACAGGTTAATGCATCGTGATTTAAATTCTGTCCATATCTTATGTATCTCATTTTAGTACAACAATCACTCTGTTTAAATTTGATGAGTAAAGGTTATCTTTTTCGATCAAATGAATTGTTTTGTACAGATCTTCACACAGGGATTTATCTAACTGTGATGATTTGTAAATTATAAGATTGTTGTCATTTTATGTCTTGTTTGTTCTGTCATTTATATTCAAAGAGAACTGCTGCTTATTGTTTATGAGAAGCTTGTGGAGAATCTGGTGTGAGTTTTCTCTCACCGAACAACTGAATCGAATATTGTGCACAGGACAAATAAGAAGCGTTACTTCAGGTTAGTTATTTATTTGCAATTTATTAGTTAATAAATTCAAGAATTCTTAGTAGCTTAGATAGTTACATAGTTCAGTTTTATAGTTAGGATTATTATTTTTCAACTTAGATAGTTTGTCATTTTGTTCCTTTCTCATAAAAATTATAAAAAATCAAAAATAGTAATTTCGCTGTCATAAGACATTTTACCATTGATTTTTGCAAATTTAGATTAAAATTTGTATTCTGTAAGTGTTGTAAATATATAATTCAGATCTAATTCTGTTAATAACTGAACTTTTAATTTCATAGAATTATTGCTGTATAATATTAGACAGTAATTGTATATATATTATTTCAAATTTGTATATAGTTTTCTTTAATTGTTGTTTTCTTTTAGATTAGTTTCCTTAGTTTAGTTTTCCTTTCATTTTCTTAGGACTTAGATCAGCCAACGGAGCCGCTAAACCTGTTGGGGTGGATCATTTCAAATGGCTTGGGTTATTTAGACAACCCCGAACCGGGTCCACTCCTCCAGTTGATGAGCATTCATTTTCGCCCGTCAACAAATGGTGCTATAAGGAGGGCCTGAAAATTATTAATGGCACGAGGTGGTCGTAAGACTTCTCCACCACCTAACCGCTCGCCTATAGTGACAAGAAGTCATTCAAACAACAACATCATCTCTCAAACAACAACCACATCAAACGACGATCTATAGATCATAGTTGAACCAATAACCCCAAATCCTACAGGTTGTGACATACAAGAGATTGTTCGCCAATCTCTCCTAATAACACATAGTGCCTTCGCCTATTTAAGGCAACCAAATCGGCCTTTGGACCAACCTTTAGATTTCTATGATATTAGAGAACAACTTGGAGGCACTAACCTGAATTTAAACCCTACAGATCCAATCCTCACTCCTGCTGCAGGAGGATCTGGAATACCACCCTCACCACCTCCATCATCTCCTTCTTCTTCTGGAGAAGACTCTTCCGATGAAGGTAGTTCCCCTTCTCATCCTTCCACACCGCCTACACCAATGGCCAACCAAAAAAACCTTGCTAGACCCTGGCTCAACCAGGATGTTATAGCCGTACCTGGGCCTCAACATCCCTTACCCAAACATACAGAGAAGTGGCTTCCCAAGTTTGACCCTGACTCTAAATAGATTGCTGAAGACCACATTAAAAAATTTATGTTAGCCATTAGAATCCGTAATGTTGAGCATGAAGACATAGTCTGTAGGTTGTTCCCCTATACTTTTGAGGGAAATGCCTCTACCTGGTACTTTTCCCAACAACCCCATACCATCGTGTCTTGGGAGAAGTTTGAATCCTGTTTTCTGGAGAAATTCGGTGACGATAAGTCCCCATAAGTTTTATTCATGGAGCTTTCTAGCTTAAGAATGAACCCCAAGAGAAAATTAAAGAATTTAACCAGAGATTCTTAACACTTAAGAACCAAATCCCTATGGACTTGATGCCTGTCGAGAATCTTATCATAGCATACTATACTAAAGCCTTGCATCAAAGTATAGCCATTTGGGTAAAATGATATAAGTAATCCACGTTGTTAGAGGCCTTCAAAGAGGCTAGCCAGATTGAAAAAGAAATCCTTAGTTTAAAGGACACTACTAGCAACGAAACAAAAACTATTTCATCTTCCAAAAAGAAGATCGATATCCTCCCTAGACCTTCTCAAAATAAAACACAACCTGAAAGCTCGGATTTAGAAAACTTAACTAAATTCGTTCAAAAACTGTCAAATCAAGTTATAGATTTGAAAAGGATGACCGAAGAAGATTCTTCGAGCAAAGGGCCCTACCAACCCCCATTCAGGAAGCCTTTTCCCACCAACTGACCTAATCCAAATATCGAGGGCCTAAATATGGAAAGTTTGCAATTCGCCCTTCAAACAATTCTAGAAGCCCATGATAACTTGATGCCTCCTACGATTCTTGAGGAGGTAGTTGAACAAGAGACAGTTGAAGAAGAAGAATCTTCTCCGAACATTTTTGGACACTTCTCGGATAGCATTTTTCAAGCTAACTTCAAGACAGTACATCCCTACAATACTAGGAGTAAGACAACAAACAAACCCTCTTCCGAAAACACTACGACTTTGCCCCCAAAGCAATCTAAACCAGCTGAGACTAAACAAAGTCATGTAAACCCCAACTTAGATTATGATTTAGTTGAAGATATAAAAAAGTTAAGGGCTAACATTTCTGTTTATGAATTATTAAAATTTCCATTTTTGCTACAAAAAATGTTACAAAATATCGCAGAAAATAGCAAAAATGGTAATTCAAACTGTAACAAGGTTGTTTAGAACAAAGTTTCTCAGAAGACTTCCACTAAGAATAATCTTGATCCTCACGAGAAAGGAAGCCTTCCTGTAAATAATGTAACAAATGTAGATAGATTAGCTTTAGATACTGTGAGTAAAAATCCACAAGCTCCCACCCTTAGTACTCGCAGAAATGTACCTCCATTTTTGTTAACTTTCGAAATCTTTAATAGAAATGTGCACAATTGTATGGTATATTCAAGAGCATCATCCAATGTAATGCCATGATCTGTGTGTTAGAAGATTAACGTTGAAGTTGAACCATCCACTTTAAAAATCATCCAACTTGATCGAACCAGTGTCAAAGTCATAGGCAAATTAAGGAATGTGCTTATAAGATTATCGTCTAACCCCAAAGTTGATCAAGTGATTGATATTATTGTTGTGAATATTCCAGAAGTTTATGGTTTTTTTCTAAGCAGAGACTGGTCGGAACAACTACACGACTATTTCGCGACAGATTGGTCTCACCTGTGGCTTCCCAAGAACGGCAAGCCCAACAAGATCAAGGTAAATCATGAACAATACCTTAATCTCACAGTCACAAATTTAAATGATCCCAATGAGCCATTTACACCTTCTGCTGATTCAACCGAAATACAATGGATGGATACCTTTTTCGGCAATTTCGTAGCCGAGACTTCAACTATCACTAACCCTGAACAAAAGTCTGATATTGTAGCATATGTGCAGCCAAAAGATTCTACACAATGGTCTCATGCACCCGATAAAAATCAAATTTGGTCTCTTTACTTTGATGGGTCAAAGTCTAAAGAAGGAGCTGGTGCAGGCTGTGTTATTATTGATCCCTTAGGTAACAAAACTTTGATTGCATGTAGGCTAGAATTTGAATGTACTAATAATACAGCAGAATATGAGGCTTTATTGCAGGGCCTTAGAAAATCTTTAGATATGAACATTCAAAATCTGACTGTCTTTGGCAATTCAGAAATCATGGTTAGATAGGTAAGAGATTCTATCCACTGTCTGTCCCTGCATCTTAAAAGCTACCAATCCGAGGCATGGAATTTAATGAATAAGTTTTCTGCTTTCAATATAAACTCTATTCCTATATTGAATAATTTTGAAGCTGATCTATTAGCTAACGTAGCCTCCAAACTCTTTCCTGCAGAAGGCTTGTCCCCGAATGCATTCTCCGTCGAACTGTTGTTCAGGCCATCCATTCCTGAGAACATCATGAATTGGAGAGTCTTCCACGACGATCAACAAATTATTAGCTTCCTGCATATGGAAGAAACTTTCCAAGGTGTGGTGATTGACGAATGCACTCATGACGACAATTTGCGCGACTTCACGGTAATACCATATCCGAGAACTCTTGAATCTTTATCGGACATGGTAAATTCAATCCCTAAATCTATAGTTAGATTAGAGAAATTTTACGATCTTCAAGATAAATTCAAAAAATCGATCAACTGTAAAACCAATAGTTCCTCGTTATCATATGAAAAAGTAAACTTGGGAACTAATGACCATCCACAGTGCATTAATTTAGGGGTGGGGTGTTTTGAATAATAAAAAGCCCCATTTATTAAGTTGTTTAAATAATTTAAATATGTTTTTGCGTGGACGTATGATGACCTTAAAACTTTCGACCCTAACATCATACAACACGTCATTCCTATGAAACCCCAAACCTTACCCTTTCAACAAAAATTAAGAAAAATGCACCCTAAAATCGAATCGACTGTCAAAAAAGAATTAAATAAACTCCTCAATGCTAAGATAATTTTCCCAGTTAGGCACACGCAATGGGTTTCTAACCTTATCCCTGTCTGGAAGAAAAGTGGGGAAATCCGACTATGCGTCGATTTCTTAAACCTTAATAGAGCGTCTGATAAAGATAACTACCTTGTCCCACCCATGGAACAGATCCTTCAACCAATATCTGGTTCTGAGAGACTATCCTTATTAGATGGTTTTTTAGGGTACAACCAAGTCTTGATGTCTCCTCCAGACCAACTTAAAACTACCTTCCGTACTCCATGGGGCACCTACGCTTACATGAAAATGCCCTTTGGATTGATTAATGCCGGTGCCACTTTCCAAAGAGAGATGGACATCGCTTTTTGAAGCTTAATCAATCAATCCGTTGTAGTTTACTTAGATGATGTTAATGTATTTTCCAAAAACAAAACTGATCATCTAGCTCATTTAAGAGTCGTTCTACAACGATGTCGTAAATACGACATTTCCTTAAATCCTAAAAAATCTATCTTCGCAGTAGAACAAGGTAAACTCTTAGGATTCATTGTGTCAAGCAAAGGGATGATTATCGACCCTGAAAGGACTCAAGTCATATCGAAACTTCCCCCTCCCTCATCCAAAAAGTCTATGCAATCTTTCTTAGGCCAGATACATTTCGTCAGGAGATTCGTTCCCAGTTGCTCCGAGATGGTGAGACCTTTACAGAATTTAATTAAGAAAGAAACGAAATATCATTGGGGACCCTTAGAAAATCAAGATTTCAATTCAATAAAAAAGGACATAATAGACGCTCCTTCTCTCATGAGCCCCAACTTTTCGCAAGACTTCATTCTTTACACATTTGCTTCTGACCGCTCCTACGCTGCTGTCCTAACTCAAAAGAACGCTGAAAACAATGAAGTACCCATTGCCTTTATGAGCTCTTCTTTCAAAGGTGTGGAACTTAATTACCCAGTGGTAGAACAACAAGCCTACGTTATTTTCAAATCACTCAAACACTTCATATCCTATCTTTTGAAATCTAGGACGAAAATTATTGTTCCTTACCCACCCGTCAGAAACCTATTAGTGCATAAAGAATTAGGCGAAAAGAGGGCAAACTGGGTCACCTCCGTGCAGTAGTATGACATATAAATTACCCCAGCTCATATAGTGAGAGGCTAAGGGCTGTGTAAGTTAGTTTTTGACTCAGCAGCAGGACAACAAGAAGAAAACAATATGTCAAACCCAGGACAACATAATCAAAATGCAATCTGATGTGCTCAAAACTCTGTCAGTCCTTGGTATGACGATATAAAATTCTGTCTTGAACATGGGTTAGCTCCCCGTCACCTGGATTCCACTAAAATAAGAGCGTTAAGATTAAAATATGCCTCCTTTCATTTGATTAATGGTATTTTGTTTCGTTAAAATTTTGATGGAGTAATAATGTGTTGTCTTGACAAAGATGAAGCAGAAAAAGCCTTACTAGAATTGCACGTAGGAGAAGCTGGTGGGAATTTTGGTGGTGACACCACTGCACATAAAGTTTTGAGAGCCGATTATTACTGGCCCACACTTTTTAGAGATGCCCATTCCTTGTGCCACAAGTGTATTATTTGTCAGAAAGCATCTGGGCGGATACAAAAACCAACCTTTCCTTTGCAGCCTGTTTCAGTAGACTCCCCTTTTCAGCAGTTTGGCCTTGATATTATAGGTCTAATCAATCCACGATCCTCACAGTAGCATAAGTTTATCATAATAGCCACAGATTACTTCACCAGGTGGTCTGAAGCTGCCGCATTAAGAACTGTGAATACCAGTTAGGCAATTTCTTTTTTAAATTCAAATATTATTACTTGTTTTGGTATCCCTGACTGTTTAGTATTCGATAACGCTTCTTATTTTTCGTCTCTTGAGATGAGCGAGTTCGCTCCAGAAAAAGGAATTAAATTGAAGTATTCTACTAGCTATTACCCTCAAGGCAATGGATTGGCAGAATCAAGAAATAAGAATCTGATTAAAATCATCAAGAGAACGGTATATGAGAATAAAAAAAACTGGCATAATGCACTGTTAAACGCAATCTGGGATGATAGGGTAACACCAAAGACTGTTGTAGGTAACTGTCCCTTTTTTCTCGTCTATGGCAGAGAAGCAATTCTGCCACCACATATTCTTCTTCCCTCACTACAACTATCACAGAAAATACAAGAAGAAGACTATCTCCCTTTGGAAAACCGAATTAACTCTTTAATGAAACTAGAAGAGGTAAGATCTCAAGCTAAATGTAAGTTAGATTAGCATCAGCTAGTGGTCAAAAGCTGGTTAGATTCTAACTCTGCCTTTGATAGGAGCTTTGAAGTAGGCAACCTTGTCTTGAAATGGGACAAACCACATGAGGGAAAGGGAGAGCAGACGAAGTTTCAAAACTTATGGCTTGGACCATTTTTAATTGCTGAGAAATTGGGTCCCAGCTCTTTCCGAATACAGAGTCTAGAGGGATAGCCAGAAACCTATCCGGTGAATGGCCAAGCTCTGGAAATATATTTCGCTTGATGGAAACCCTATGTATACTATGTAAATATTTTTTGTTTGTCTTCTTTTCTTTTATTGTTTTGGTTTTGACTTTTCCCTTGCGCTTATTAGTTTTTGGTTGTTGGAATACACATACCTGCATTTTGAACTATTCAGACAAAGAAAACAAAAAATTATTTCACTGAAATGACTGCTGAAAAATTGTCTAGACATCAATTATAATATACTTCTGTAATTTACATCCATGTTGAGAAAAGACTGTTGTTTGAAAGAAGTTAACTGATTTCGATCTGTGAGTAAAGCCTGTCACAATCATCCATTATCTTTTTACGTTGTCCCTGTTCCTTAAGGGAATAACTCAGAAGATGTCTCCCTACCTTAGGAGGTTGGTTTTGTAGACAAACCATCTCTGAATCTTAATGAAGGACATTTTTAAAAATTCTTTCAAGGTCTATAAAAATATGTCTAAAAAAAAATCATAATTTTCAGCATCACCCCTGATCCGAAATCGGATTCAGCAGGCTGTCAGGGCATGAAAAATGCTCAAAAATGAAAGTGCTCGGAATCCGACGAAACCAACACCATTGCGTCCGGCTTGTCTTCCTGATTCCGGTGGTATAATTTTTATCGCAAACGGAGTCCCGATGACGAAGATATCGCATTTTGTCCGCCGAGCCAGACAAGCAAAATTTTGGAATGCTGACTGTACCTATCCGTACAGTCCGTACAGACACGTGTCAGTCCGTATAGCTGACGTGGCGGCCGTACAGCGACGTGGCAGGACCGTACAGGACACGTGGCAGCTCCTGGTTGTGACATGTGTCATGCATTTTTGGCATTTTTGAAGCACGGTTTGACCAATCTGGAAGTGACACGTGTCACCACTGGATGGGTGACACATGGCACCTGCTGACGTCAGCAGTACACGTGGCGCTGACTTGTCAATGGATGATGTGGCAGGCATTCATAGGCAAATAGTTGGACGAGTAAGATTGTGACACATGGCATTATGGTGGACGAATGGAAGGGTGCCACGTGGCCCAATCATGGGCCGCCACGTGGCACCCCCGGTTTGGCTATTTGGTTTATTAAAAGTATATGGAGGCCGAGGGGTTTGACCCCCGGACCTCCCCTCCGTTCAAACGCCTTAAAAAAGGCCACTTTACCATTACGCCATGCATTGTTACTTGTTGCATACACGAGTTTATTCGTATTTGAATTTGACTAATGTTTCAAATGGAGGGGGGTTGGGCCGGGGCTAGCCCCGACCCCCGGTTTTATGCCACTCCATATGACCTTGCCAAGAGGGGCCGCGCCCAGGAAAGGGGGCTAGTGCCCAATATAGTTATAAAGTGGGTATTATAACTAAAAATTGGTTTTTTTAGTTATTATTTAAGCCCTTTTAATGTAATTAATCCATTTTTAAGGGTTATTGGGCATTTTTAGAGCCTAAATTTGTGGAGGAAGTTGGAGAGGGAAAACTAACTCCCCAACTATTTAACCAAGGCCATTTTGAGGCCAAGGACACAGATTTGGAGAGCATTCAGAGCAGAGATGCTGAGGCAAGGCCGAGATAAAGCCAGTTTGAGGCAGAGGAGCTGTTGAGGTAGAGATGTTGTCGGACGATTTCTGAGAGTTCGGTATATCCGTTTCAGGTGCCGTAAGTTGCGCAAGATTCTAGAGATCATGGAGAACAAGACCAGATCAGTCTAGGAGCCAATCGGCAATTGTAAATATGTACTAATAAACTTTCAAAAAGAAATCAAGAAGCCTCCCACAAGAGAAAAAGGCCCGGAGACGTAGGCAAGGTTGCCGAACTCCGTTATCAAACTTGTGCATTATGGTTTGTTGTTTTCATTCCATTTCAGATTAGCAATTATGTTGATAGCTGTATAATTAATTCTCTTTCCTCGCTCTTTCATTAAATTTTCCCAATGGTTATTTAATGCATGCTAAATAAACTCAACCATAAGTCATTTCGAAAAATCCTGACGGATCAACCCCACTCAATTATATATCTTTAAGAACTAAACCATAAAAGAGCTGTGGGAAGTGCTTGTAAACCCGCCAGGATGTTGAACAAGTTTGCTAGCAGTGGGTAAATGCATGCATGATGCCAAGACAACTTCGTCGGGGTACTGAACAGGCCTACTGGCAGTGAAGCAATGTCGGGTATATGAAAATTCGTAAGTATGAAATCTCTTGACCTTAAAATGTCCTTTATTCTGATCTAGAACTTCTTGGCGGGATACGGATATCAGAGTGGGTTAAATGGAAACCTTGTCGAGGCTATGGACACCTGCTGGAAGCAGTGGCTCTGTCAACAGTATTGGGGATTTTATCTTTAATATCGTGGCTCACCTATCTTAAGAATGTTATCAGTTTTCATCCTTTAAACACTGCTGGAATATTTGATTAATGATGATGTTTAATCAATTTTTTGGTTGTTATTTTTGAGTTAGAATTATTCTCATTATCATAATCTGAATTCATTCTTTTGGCAGAGATAACTACTTCTACCAGTGTGTCGCCATTGTTGGCAGCCATTTCACATTTTATCCTATCCTTATAAGCTACCTACACAAGTGTTTTGGAACCCTTGATTCTCATCGCAATCTTTTGAATAAAACGACATGATCATTTTGCACATTCGCACGCCTGCCTTTTGTTTTCATTTTCGCGACTGTAAGCATGAAAACCTTGGTTCAAAGTCATGTCGATGGCATTAAAATTGTCACTGGATTATTATGGTTACTCTTGTTTATGTGTTCAGTTCACTCAATGACAGTCGCACAGTTTGAAAAACACCAACTTTTTACACACTTTGCATTTTTTGTTAATATGACTTCATTTTATTAATGTGTGATGCAATGGTGTTCTAGTGATTGTGATTGAGTCCTTGATATAATGGTGGTTCGATGTTCTATTTTTTTTTATCGAATTCAATGGTTTCATAACAACGCATTAACATTGTGATTAGACCCTTAGTGCAATGGTTTCATACAAAGCATACATTTTATGATTGAATCCATTGTGCTATATTCGAAACATTGTTTTGGTTTTAAATCATGCAAACACTATTGTTGTGCAAATATTTGGGTCGATTTATCATAGCTTTCAATGGTTGTTTTATTGGCATTGTTTTAACATACACCAATAGTGATTTGAATCACCATAGCGCCGTTAATTGCATATTTTGATATGACTGTTCTACATGGATTGTTTTGTTCCGCCACCCTCGCACACTTAGGAATTTATGCCCGCCTTCTATCTCAGGTTACCTCTGTTAGTTTTGGGGAAATCCCTGAGATTACGGTCCTGCGTATACCCTGTTCAAACCCTTCTCCCTTTACCCAGCTCACTGTGTGCTCTCTCCTATGGCACCTGTGGTGCGCATAGAACGTAATGGCAGCCAAACACTCCCGCAATTTGAAAATGCTCGTGAGGATTTGGAAAATAGTGGTTGGTTAGTTTTTATGTAGAGATTTGAGGGTTTCAACCTTTCGGTAGCCCAAAAATTTTCCCTCACCTTCGATGGATGCAGGGCTAAGGTTAGAGATATCCAACTCAAGCTAAATGAGGAATTCGTCAGCTTAGCTACAGGCTTACTAGTTAAAGGGCAGAGGTGGTTTAAGAACTCGAAAGTGGGTGAGGTGCCATGGCTGCTCCTATTCACATCAAGGAAGATTGTTAGTTGTGATAGAGGTATACCTGTCACTGCCATCAAACCCAGGTGGCATGCTCTATTGGCAATTGTTAAGCAATTTGTGACTTGTGAAGGTCGTTATGGTTTGGTATTTCTTTATCATCTCAGGTTGCTTATGAATTTTATAGACTACCCTATGAACATGTTGCACTATCTCCTACGCAACCTATATAAAATGTCTAAACGATTCAAGTGTGAGAAGGTTGATAGCATCCTTTTCCATCACTGCTTGATCAAAATCATTGTCGTCCACCATTTGAAGCTTACTGGTGATTGTTGGCAAGCCTTCCTATCAAGGAATGGTTTTTCCACCCCCGAGTGTGTCCAAGTGGACAAGGTCATGATCATTGAAACCCTTCTTGGACTTTCCATGCCACCTCCTACCCTTTTACCCACGGTCAAACCCTCGAATTGCCCCAACATTGCCCTACCCAATACCATGGCCGACCCGTGTGCTAAAGATGATACTAAGACCATCAAAAGGCCTGTAAGGAAGAAAGGAAAAGGTGATACTGGTGTCAACAGTAAGGGAAAGAAGAATGCACGATGGATATCTAGATGTGCCTGGAACAAGCCCAAACGAAACGTTGATCCAAAGCCTATCATTTTGAGAAAGGATTTAGACTCTGAGATTGAACGTTTCTTGACTGAGGAATATCCTTACTCTCAAGGCCTCTATTCTATGGAACCCTACGACTATGTTTCCAACCTACGTCCATGCCTCAAGAATGACCCTAACTTCCCGAGAATTAAGATTGGAAGTGAAACCCCTGGTAACTTGAACGAACCCTCACCTGTAATGCCAAGGCCCAATCAACCACCTTGTACTCAATGCAATTCCTGGCTTGAACGTTACTACACGAATGTTCCCCTATTACAATATAAGATTAAATCATTAGAGGAATGGGTGACATTGTTGTCAAAGGAAAGAGACAGGCTACAAGCTAACGAGAAGAAGAAAAATACTACGGGTTCAATTGTCTTCATAAATGTTGAGGCAGCTAAGGACTTTTTCAACTAAAAGTTATCCTAACTGAAACAGCCTAGGTATGATTATTTCAACATCGATTTTGAATGATTTGGTTTGAACTAGCATAGCCGGTTATGTTTTCTTTCAATTAGTTCTGTTTGTTTTAATAGATTCAAAAACGGTTCTGTTTATTTCAAATTTCCAAGAATGTTTTCGTTTTTATTTGAATTAGTATAAAAGATTTTGTTCTTGATTAGTATAAAATATTATGTTTGCATTGAAGATTTGTTTGCTAAAATCATATAGCTATGTTTTGATTGAACCAATTTAACATGATTTGATTTCTCTTGAATTAGTATAACGATCTTGTCGGCTCTGAGTTAGTTCGATTCATTTCTTTTGGTTTGATTATGAAACGATGTTGTATGCCTTGAATTAGCATAGTCGTTTGTATATGCGTTGAAGATTGGTTTGATATAGTTCTGTTAGTTTTGAATTAAAAAACGATTCTGTTAGTTTGGTTTTGATTTAACAATGATTTTGTTAAGTTCTGAGTTGACATAAACTATTGTGTTTGTGTTGAGATTGATTCAAAAATGATTTCGAATTGTCAAAACGATTCTGTCTGCTCTGAATTGGTAATAAAAAGTTGTTTGACATATTGCATATATCCCTGTTACCATTCGGTTAAATAACATGATTTCTGTTTGTTTCAAATTGGCATAAAGATTTTGTTACTTCTGGCACGAACGATTTGTTTTGTTTTGAATTAGTAATTAAAGGTTTGTTTAATAGGTCAAATATATTTCTGTTTTCGTTTGGATTGATTTAAAACGGTTTTGTTTGCAAATAAGACCAACTACAGAATCGTGATATTTTGTAGCTAGTCTTAAAATTTAGATTTTTGTTAATTTTAAAAATAAAACATTATCTAAACTTGTTTATTATTGTCCACTTCAGGTACATACAAATTGCTATGGGAAATTGGACATGCTGAGGCAGTTTGGAACATGTTTTTGTTATATAGTTTTGTTTTAAGTTGTTAGTCATAGGCAGAAATAGAGAAATGGGAGATTGTTCCCAGATTTTTTGTAAATTGTTTTTAATAATTCCCACAGGGATGTTTTACCCTGTGTCCTTTATATAATCATTTATTTTTGTAATGAACCCATCATTGTTGGGAGAACAAAGACTATGGATTTATGATGATACATACTCGAATGAAAGTGGATCTTTTGTAACTGCTTTAGCTTTCAATTTATCATACTTTCATTCAGGTTTTGGGCATTTTAATTTGTGATCAAGTCATTGACTACTTTAGATATCAAGACTTATTACAGGTTAATGCGTTGTGATTTAAATTCTGTCCATATCTTATGTATCTCATTTTAGTACAACAATCACTCTGTTTCAATTTGATGAGTAAAGGTTTATCTTTTTCGATCAAATGAATTGTTTTGTACAGATCTTCACATAGGGATTTATCTAACTGCGATGATTTGTAAATTATAAGATTGTTGTCATTTTATGTCTTGTTTGTTTTGCCATTTATATTCAAAGAGAAATTATTCTTATTGTTTATGAGAAGCTTGTGGAGAATCTGGTGCAGGTTTTATCCCACCAAACAACTAAATCGAATATTGTGCACAGGACAAAAAGGAAGTGTTACTTCAGGTTAGTTCTTTATTTGCAATTTATTAGTAAATAAATTCAAGAATTCTCAGTAGGTTAGATAGTTACTGTTGGATCATGTTGTCATTGATGCCAATGGTTTGATTGATTGATGTCAAGTGATTGATTGATGTTAAAGGATTGATTGATTGATTATTGATGTAATATAATATGTATTGTCCTTGATGAGAATGCATAGATGAAGATTGATCAATGAGTTGTCATTGATACATGATGAAGATGGATCGATGTGGTTCCATTGGTATATGATGCATTGTTGGAAAAATGTATAGATGACTTATTATTATCCTATCATGATTGATAAGGTGTACAAATGGATGAACTCCAAAGTGGTCCCCTTATGGTGAAAGCCCTCACGGGAAGACGCTTTACGGATTGAGTTATCCTAGAAGAATGGTTGG
>JZKD02S1858451.1:272705-312344 GCA_000966675.3 Picea glauca
GCTTATTTATTACTACTCATTATTGGATAATAATTCTACATTGATATAACATTTGAAGAAAAAGGATTAAAATTACGTTATTACTGATTCACCCCCCCTCTCAGTAATCCAACAGTTACATAGTTCAGTTTTATAGTTAGGATTATTATTGTTCAGCTTAGATAGTTTGTCATTTTGTTCCTTTCTTATAAAAATTATAAAAAATCAAAAATAGTAATTTCGCTGTCATAAGACATTTTACCATTGATTTTTGCAAATTTAGATTAAAATTTGTATTCTGTAAGTGCTGTAAATATATAATTAAGATCTAATTCTGTTAATAACTGAACTTTTAATTTCATAGAATTATTGTTGTATAATATTAGACAGTAACTGTATATATATTATTTCAGATTTGTATATAGTTTGCTTTAATTGTTGTTTTCTTTTAGATTAGTTTCCTTAGTTTAGTTTTCCTTTTGTTTTCTTAGGACTTAGATCAGCCAATGCAGCCACTAAATCCATCGGGGTGGATCATTCCAAATGGCTTGGGTTATTTAGACAACCCCGGACCGGGTCCACTCCTCCAGTTGACGAGCGTTCATTTTCGCCCATCAACAAATGGCACTAGAAGGAGGGCCTGAAAACTATTAATGGTACAAGGTGGTCGTAAGACTCCTCCACCACCTAACCTCTCACCTATAGTGACAAGAAGTCATTCAAATGACAACATCGTCTCTCAAACAGAAACCACATCAAACGACGATATACGGATCACAGTTGAACCAATAACCCCAAATCCTACAGGTGGTGACATACAAGAGATTATTCGCCAATCTCTCCTAAGAACACATAGTGCCTTTGCCCATTTAAGGCAACCAAATCGACCTTCGAACCAACCTTTATATTTCTCTGATATCAGAGAACAACTTGGAGGCACTAACATCACCTTAAACCCTACAGATCCAATCCTCACTCCTACTGCAGGAGGATCTGGAATACCACCCTCACCACCTCCATCATCTCCTTCTTCTGGAAAAGTCTCTTCTGACGAAGGCAGTTCCCCTTCTCATCCTTCCACACCACCTACACCAATGGCCAACCAAAACAACCCTGCCAGAACCTAGCTCGACTAGGATGTTGTAGCCGTACCTGGGCCTCAACATCCCTTACCCAAACATCCGGAGAAGTGACTTCCCAAGTTTGACCCTGACTCTAAATAGATTGTTGAAGACCACATTAAAAAATTTGTGTTATCCATTAGACTCCATAATGTCGAGCATGAATACATAGTCTGTAGGTTGTTCCCCTATACTTTCAAGGGAAATGCCTCTACCTATTACTTTTCCCAACAACCCCATACCATCGTGTCTTTGGAGAAGTTCGAATCCTGTTTTATGGAGAACTTCGGTGATGATAAGTCCCCAGAAGTTTTAGTCATGGAACTTTCTAGTTTAAGAATGAACCCCAAAGAGAAAATTAAAGACTTTAACCAGAGATTCTTAACACTTAAGAACCGAATCCCTACGGACTCAATGCCTGCCGAGAATCTTATCATAGCATACTATACTAAAGCCTTTCATCAAAGTAGAGCCATTTGGGTAAAACGATCTAAGAAAGCCACGTTTTTAGAGGCCTTCGAAGAGGCCAGCCAGATTATAAAAGACATCCTTAGTTTAAAGGACACTACTAGAAATGAAACAGAAACTAGTTCATCTTACAAAAAGAAGATCGAGATCCTCCCTAGACCTTCTCAAAATAAAACACAACCTGAAATCTTGGATTTAGAAAACTTAACTAAAGTCATTACAAAACTATCAAATCAAGTTATAGATTTGAAAAGGATGGCCAAAGAAGCTTCTTCAAGCAAAGGGCCCTACAAACCCCCGTTTAGGAAGACTTTTCCCTCCAACCGACCTAATCCAAATACCGAGGGCCTAAATCTGGAAAGTTTGCAATTCACCCTTCAAATAATTCTAGAAGCCCAAGATAACTTGATGCCTCCTAAGATTCTTGAGGAGGTAGTTGAACAAGAGACAGTTGAAGAAGAAGAATCTTCTCCGAACATTTTTGGACACTTCTCGGATAGCATTTTTCAAGCTAACTTCGAGACAATACATCCCTACAATACTAGGAGTAAGACAACAAACAAACCCTCTTCTGAAAACACTACGACTTTTCCCCCAAAGAAATCTAAACAAGCTGAGTCTAAACAGAGTCATGTAAACCCCAACTTAGATTATGATTTAGTTGAATATCTAAAAAAGTTAAGGGCTAACATTTCTATTTATGAGTTATTAAAATTTCCATTTCTGCTACAAAAAATGTTACAAAATATCGCAAAAAATAGCAAAAATGGTAATTCAAACAGTAACAAGGTTGTTCAGAACAAAGTTTCTCAGAAGACTTCCGCTAAGAATAATCCTGATCCTCATGGGAAAGGAAGCCTTCCTGTAAATAATGTAACAAATGTATATAAATTATCTTTAGAGACTACGAGTAAAAATCCACAAGCTCCCACCCTTAGTACTCGTAGAAATGTACCTCCATTTTTGTTAACTTTCAAAATCTTTAATAGAAATGTGCACAATTGTATGGTAGATTCAAGAGCGTCATCCAATGTAATTCCATGGTCTGTGTATCAGAAGATTAACGTTGAAGTTGAACCATTCACTTTAAAAACCATCCAACTTGATTGAACTAGTGTCAAAGTCATAGGAGAATTAAGGAATGTGCTTATAAGATTATTGTCTAACCCCAAAGTTCATCAAGTGATTGATATTATTGTTGTGGATATTCCAGAAGTTTATGGTTTTTTTCTAAGCAGAGACTGGTCAGAGAAACTACATGACTATTTCGTGACAGATTGGTCTCACCTGTGGCTTCCCGAGAACGGCAAGCCCAACAAGATCAAGGTAAATCATGAACACTAACTTAAGCTCACAGTCACAGATTTAAATGATCCCAATGAACCATTTACACCTTCTGCTGATTTACCCAAAATATAAGGGATGGATACCTTTTTCAGCAATTTCATGGCCGAGACTTCAACTATCACTAACCTTGAACAACAGTCCGAGATTGTAGCATATGTGTAGCAAGCAGCTTCTACGCAATGGTCTCATGCACCTGATAAAAATCAAATTTGGTCTCTCTACTTTGACGGGTCAAAGTCCAATAAAGGAGCTGGTGCAGGCTGCGTTATTATTGATCCCTCGAATAACAAAACTTTGATTGCATGTAGGCTAGAATTTGAATGTTTTAATAATACAACAGAATATGAGGCTTTATTGCAGGGCCTTAGAAAATCTTTAGATATGAACATTCAAAATCTGACTGTCTTTAGCGATTCAGAAATCGTGGTTAGATAGGTAAGAGATTCTATCCACTATCTGTCCCCGTATATTAAAAGCTACCAATCCGAGGTATGGAATTTAATGAATAAGTTTTCTTCTTTCAATATAAATTCTATTCCTAGATTGAATAATTCTGAAGCTAATCTATTAGCTAACGTAGCTTCCAAACTCTTTCCTGTAGAAGTCTTGTCCCCGAATGCATTCTCCATCGAACTGTTGTTCAGGCCATCCATTCCTGAGAACATCATGAATTGGAGAGTCTTCGACGATGATCAACATATTATTAGCTTCCTGCATATGGAAGAAAATTTCCAAGGTGTGGTGATTGGCGAATGCACTCATGACAACAATTTGTGCGACTTCACGGTAATACCAGATCCGAGAACTCCTGAATCTTCATCGGACATGGTAAATTCGATCCCTAAATCTATAGTTAGATTAGAGAAATTTTACGATCTTCAAGATAAATTCAAAAAATCGGCCAACTGTAAAACCAATAGTTCCTCATTATCATATGAAAAAGTAAACTTGGGAACTAATGACCATCCACAGTGCATTAATTTAGGGGTGGGGTGTTCTAAACAAGAAAAATCCGCATTTATTAAATTGTTTAAAGAATTTAAATATGTTTTTGCGTGGACGTATGATGACCTTAAAACTTTCGACCCTAACATCATACAATGTGTCATTCCTATGAAACCCCAGACCTTACCCTTTCAACAAAAATTAAGAAAAATGCACCCTAAACTCGAACCGACCGTCAAAAAAGAATTAAATAAACTTCTCAATGCTAAGATAATTTTCCCGGTTAGGCACACGCAATGGGTTTCTAACCTTGTCCCTGTCCAGAAGAAAAGTGGGGAAATCCAACTATGCTTCGATTTCCAAAACCTTAATAGAGCATCTGATAAAGATAACTACCCTGTCCCACCCATGGAATAGATCCTTCAATAGGTATTTGGTTCTGAGAGACTATCCTTATTGGATGGTTTTTCAGGGTACAACCAAGTCCTGATGTCTCCTCCAGACCAACTTAAAACTACCTTCCGTACACCATGGGGCACCTACGCTTACAGGAAAATGCCCTTTGGATTGATTAATGCCGGTGCCACTATCCAGAGAGAGATGGACATCGCTTTCCAAGGCTTAATCAATCAATCTGTCATAGTTTACTTAGATGATGTTACTGTATTTTCCAAAAACAAAACTAATCATCTAGCTCATTTAAGAGTCGTTCTACAATGATGCCGTAAATACAACATTTTCTTAAATCCTAAAAAATCTATCTTCGCTGTAGAACAAGGTAAACTCTTAGGATTCATTGTGTCAAGCAAAGGGATTATTATCGACCCTAAAAGGACTCAATTCATATCGAAACTTCCCCCTCCCTCATCCAAAAAGTCTATGAAGTCTTTCTTAGGCCAGATAAACTTCGTCAGGAGATTCGTTCCCAGTTTCTCCGAGATGGTGAGACCTTTACAGAATTTAATTAAGAAAGACACGCAATATCATTGGGGACCCTTATAAAATCAAGCTTTCAATTCAATAAAAAAGGCCATAATAGATGATCCTTCTCTCATGAGCCCCGACTTTTCGCAAGACTTCACGCTTTACACATTTGCTTCTAACCGCTCCTACGTTGCTGTCCTAACTCAAAAGAATGCTGAAAACAATGAAGTACCCATTGCCTTTATGAGATCTGCTTTCAAAGGTGTGGAACTTAATTACCCAGTGATAGATAAACAAGCCTACGCTGTTTTCAAAGTAGTCAAACACTTCAGATCCTATCTTTTGAAATCTAGGATGAAAATTATTGTTCCTTACCGAGCTGTCAGAAACCTGTTAGTGCAGAAAGAGTTAGGCGAAAAGAGGGCGAATTGGGTCACCTCCTTGTAGGAGTATGACATAGAAATTACCCTAGCTCAAATAGTGAGAGGCCAAGGGCTATGAAATTTAGTTGCTGACTTAGCAGTAGGAAAACAAGAAGAAAACAATATGTCAAACCTAGGACAACACAATCAAAATGCAATCTGCTGTGCTCAAAACTCTATCAGTCCCTGGTATGATGATATAAAATTCTGTCTTGAACATGGGTCAGCTCCCCATCACCTGGATTCCACTAAAATAAGAGAGTTAATATTAAAATCTGCCTCCTTTCATTTGATTAATGGTATTCTGTTTCATCAAAATTTTGATGGAGTACTAATGTGTTGTCTTGACAAAGATGAAGCAGAAAAAGTCTTACTAGAATTGCACGCAGGAGAAGCTGGTGGGCATTTTGGTGGTGACACCACTGCCCATAAAGTTTTGAGAGATGGTTATTACTGGCCCACACTTTTTAGAGACACCCATGCCTTGTGCCGCAAGTGTATTATTTGTCAAAAATCATTTGGGCGGATACAAAAACCAGCCTTTCCTTTGCAGACCGTTTCAGTAGACTCTCCTTTTCAGCAGTAGGGCCTTGATATTATAGTCCAATCAATCTGCCATCCTCACAGTAGCATAAGTTTATCATAATAGCCACAGATTACTTCACCAAGTGGTCTAAATCTGCCGCATTAAGAACTGTGAATACCAGTCAGGTAATTGCTTTTTTAAATTCAAATATTATTACTCGTTTTGGTATGCCTGACTGTTTAGTATTTGATAACGCTTCTTATTTTTCGTCTCTTGAGATGAGCGAGTTTGCTCTAGAAAAAGGAATTAAATTGAAGCATTCTCCCAGCTATTAGCCTCAAGGCAATGGATTGGTAGAATCAACAAATAAGAATCTGATTAAAATCATCAAGAGAATGGTATCTGAGAATCACAAAAACTGGCATAATGCACTGTTAAATGCAATTTGGGATGATAGGGTAACACCAAAGACTGTTGTAGGTAACTATCCCTTTTTTCTCGTCTATGGCAGAGATGCAATTCTGCCACCACATATTCTTCTTCCCTCACTACAACTATCACAAAAAATACAAGAAGAAGACTGTCTCCCTTTGGAAAACCGAATTAACACTTTAATGAAACTAGAAGAGGTAAGAGCTCAAGCTAAACGTAAGTTAGATCAACATTAGCTAGTGGTCAAAAGCTTGTTTGATTCTAACTTTGCCTCTGATAGGAACTTCGAAGTAGGTGACCTTGTCTTGAAATGGGACAAACCGCATGAGGGAAAGGGAGAGCACATGAAGTTTCAAAACTTATGGCTTGGACCATTTTTAATTGCTGAGAAATTGGGTCCCAGCTCTTTCCGATTACAAAGTCTAGAGGGACAGCCAGACACCTATCCGGTGAATGGCCAAGATCTGAAAAGATATTTCACTTGATGACAACCCTGTGTATACCATGTAAATATTTTTCTTTTGTCTTCTTTTCTTTTATTGTTTTGGTTTTGACTTTTCCATTGCACTTATTAGTTTTTGCTGTTGGAATACACATACCTGCATTTTGAACTGTTCAGAGAAAGAAAACAAAAAATTCTTTCACTAAAATGACTATTGAAAAACTGTCTAGAAATTAATTATAATATACTTCTGTAATTTACACCCATGTTGGGCAAAGACTGTTGTTTGATAGAAGTTAATTGATTTAGATCTGTGAGTAAATCTTGTCACGATCATCCATTATCTTTTTATGCTGTCCTTGTTCCTTAAGTGAATAACTCAGAAGATGTCTCCCTGCCTTAGGAGGTTGGTTTTGTATACAAACCATCTCTGAATATTAATGAAGGACAGTTTTAAAAATTATTTCAAGGTCTGTAAAAATATGTCTAAAAAAAAATCATAATTTTCAGCGTCACTCCGCTCAATTATATATCTTTAAGAACTAAACCATAAAAGAGACGTGGGAAGTGCTTGTAAATCCATCGGGATGCTAAACAGGTCTACTGGAAATGGGTAAATGCATGCATGACGCCAAGACAACTTCACTGGGGTAATGAACAGGTCCGCTGGCAGCGAAGCAATGTCGGGTATATGAAAATTCGTAAGTATAAATCTCTTGACCTTAAAATGTCCTTTATTCTGATCTAGAACTTCTTGGAGGGATACAAATATCAGAGTGGGTTAAATGGAAACCCTGTCAAGGCTATGGACGCCTGCTGGAAGCAGTGGCTCTGTCAACAATATTGGGGATTTTATCTTTAATATCGTGGCTCGCCTGTCTTAAGACTATTATCAATTTTCATCCTTTAAACACTGCTAGAATATTTGATTAATGATGATGTTTAAACAATTTTCTCGTTGTTGTTTTTGATTTAGAATTATTCTCATTATCATAATCTAAATTCGTTCTTTTGGCAGAGATAACTACTTCTACCAGTGTGTCACCCTTGTTGGCAGCCATTTCACATTTTATCCTATCCTTATAAGCTGCCTACACAAGTGTTTTGGAACCCTTGATTCTCATCGCAATCCTTTCAATAAAATGACATGATCATTTTGCACATTCACATGCCTGCCTTCTATTTTCATTTTCACGACTGCAAGCGTGAAAACCTTGGTTTGAAGTCATGTCAATAGCATTAAAATTGTCACTGGATTATTATGGTTACTCTCGTTTATGTGTTCAGTTCACTCAATGACAGTTGCACAGTTGTCAAAACACCAAATTTTTACCCACTTTGCATTTTTTGTTAATATGACTTCATTTTATTAATGTGTGATGCAATGGTGTTCTAATGATTGTGATTGAGTACTTGATATAATGGTGGTTTCTTTGTTCTATTGTTTTTTATCGAATTCAATGGTTTCATAACAACGCATTAACATTGTGATTAGACCCTTAGTGCAATGGTTTCATACAAAGCATACATTTTATGATCGAATCGATTGCGCTATATTTGAAACATTGTTTTGGTTTTAAATCATGCAAACACTATTGTTGTGTAAATATTCAGGTCGATTTATCATAGTTTTCAATGGTTGTTTTATTGGCATTGTTTTAACATACAAAAATAGTGATTTGAATCACCATAGCGCCATCAATTGTACATTTTGATATGACTGTTCTGCATGGATTTTTTTGTTCCAACACCCTCGCACACTTAGGCATTAATGTCTGCCTTCTATCCTGGGTTACCTCTGTTAGTTTTGGGGAAATCCCTGAGCTTGCGGTCCTACATATACCCTGTTCAAACCCTTGTCCCTTTACCCGACTTACTGTTTGCTCTCTCCTATGGCACCTGTGGTGTGCATAGAACCTAATGGCAACCAAACACTCCTGCTATTCGACAATGCTCCTGATGATTTGGAAAATAGTGGCTGGTTAGTTTTTATCCAGAGATTTGAGGGTTTCAACCTTTCGGTAGCCCAACAGTTTTCCCTCGCCTTCGATGGATGCAGGGCTAAGGTTGGAGATATCCAACTCGAGCTAAATGAGGAATTCCTCAGCTCAACTACAGGCTTACTAGTTAAAGGGCAGAGGTGGTTTAAGAACTCGAAAGTGGACAAGGTGTCGTGGCCGCTCCTATTCACATCAAGGAAGATTGTTAGTTGTGATATAGGTATGCTTGTCACTGCCCTCAAACCCAGGTGGCATGATATATTGGCAATTGTTAAGCAATTTGTGACTTGTGAAGGTCGTTACGATTTGGTATTTCTTTATCATCTCAGGTTGCTTATGAATTTTATAGACTACCCTCTCAACATGTCGCACTATCTCCTACGCAGCCTGTATAAAATGTCCAAATGATTCAAGCGTGAGAAGGATGATAGCAGCCTTTTGCATCACTTCTTGATCAAAATCATTGTTGTCCACCATTTGAAGCTTAGTGGTGACTGTTGGCAAGCCTTCCTATCAAGGAATGGATTTTCCACCCCCGAGTGTGTCTAAGTGGAAAAGGTCGTGGTCACTGAAACCCTGCTTGGACTTTCCATGCCACTTCCTACCCTTCTACCCCCTGGCAAACCCTCAAATTTCCCCAACATTGACCTACCCGATACCATGGCTGACCTGTGTGCTAAAGACGATACTAAGACCGTCAAAAGGCCTTTAAGGAAGAAAGGAAAAGGTGATACTGGTGTCAACAGTAAGGGAAAGAAGAATGCACGATGGATATCTAGATGTGCCCGGAACAAGCCCAAATGAAACGTTGACCCGAAGCCTATCATTTTGAGAGATGATTCAGACTCTAAGATTGAACGTTACTTGATTGAGGAATATCCTTACTCTCAAGACCTCTGTTCTGTGGAACCCTACAACTATGTTTCCAACCTACCTCCATGCCTCAAGAATGACCCTAACTTCTCGAGAATTAAGATTGGAAGTGAAACCCCTAGTAACTTGAACGAACTCTCACCTGTAATGCCAAGGCCCAATAAACCACCTTGTACTCAATGCAATTCCTAGCTTGAACTTTACTACACGGATGTTCCCCTATTACAATTTAAGATTAAATCATTAGAGGAATGGGTGACAGTGTTGTCAAAGGAAAGAGACAGGCTACAAGCTAATGAGAAGAAGCAAAAGACTACGGGTTCAATTGACTTCAGGTTAGTTCTTTATGTGCAATTTATTAGTTAATAAATTCAATATTTCTCAGTAGTTTAGATAGTTACATAGTTCAGTTTTATAGTTAGGATTATTATTGTTCAGCTTAGATAGTTTGTCATTTTGTTCCTTTCTCATAAAAATTATAAAAAATCAAAAATAGTAATTTCGCTGTCATAAGACATTTTACCATTGATTTTTGCAAATTTAGATTAAAATTTGTATTCTGTAAGTGTTGTAAATATATAATTAAGATCTAATTCTGTTAATAACTGAACTTTTAATTTCATATAATTATTGTTGTATAATATTAGACAGTAACTGTATATATATTATTTCAGATTTGTATATAGTTTTCTTTAATTGTTGTTTTCTTTTAGATTAGTTTCCTTAGTTTAGTTTTCCTTTCATTTTCTTAGGACTTAGATCGGCCAACGGAGCCGCTAAACCCGTTGGGGTGGATCATTCCAAACGGCTTGGGTTATTTAGACAACCCCGAATCGGATCCACTCCTCCAGTTGATGAGCATTCATTTTCGCCCGTCAACAGGGGTCTAATGGCTAACTTAAACTTTTTAATGTGATCTTCGGTAATCTGTTTAGATTCAGGGTCAAACTTGGGAAGCCACTTCTCCGGATGTTTGGGTGAGGGATGCTGAGGCCCGGGTACGACTACTGCATCTTGGTCGAGCTAGGGTCTGGCAGTATTTTTGTGGTTGGCTATTGGTGTAGGCGATGTGGAAGGCTGAGAAGAGGAACTGCCTTCGCCAGAAGAGTCTTCTCCAGAAGAAGAAGGAGATGATGGAGGTGGTGAGGGTGGTATTCTAGATCCTCCTGCAACAGGAGTGAGGATTGGATCTGTAGGGTTTAAAGTGAGGTTAGTGCCTCCAAGTTGTTCTCTGATATCATAGAACTCTAATGGTTGGTCCAAAGGTCGATTTGGTTGTCTCAAACGGGCAAAGGCACTATGTGTTCTTATGAGAGATTGTTGGACAATCTCTTGTACGTCACCACCTGTAGGATTTTGGGTTACTGGTTCAACTGTGATTCATAGATCGTCGTTTGATGTGGTTGTTGTTTGAGGGACGATTTTGTTGTTTGAATGAATTCTTGTCACTATAGGTGAGCTTTTGGGTGGTGGAGGAGTCTTACGACCGCCTCATGCCATTAATAATTTTCAGGCCCTTCTTCTAGTGCCATTTGTTGATGGGCGAAAATTGACCGCTTGTCAACTGGAGGGGTGGATCCAGTCCAGGGTTGTCTAAATAAATCAAGCCATTTGGAATGATCCACTCCGACAGGTTTAGCGGCTCCGTTGGCCGATCTAAGTCCTAGGAAAGTGAAAGAAAAACTAAACTAAAGAAACTAATCTAAGTGAAAAAACTAGCTACAACAAACTATATACAAATCTAAAATATATATACAGTTTACTAACTAATATTATAGAGCAATCATTCTACTTATTAAATGTTCATCTATCAATACAATTAAATCTCAATTACATATGTACAGTATTTACAGAATACAAATTTTGATCGAAATTTGCAAAATCATTTGTAAAATGTCTTATGACAGCGAAGCTTTTATTTTTTATTTTTATAATTTTTATGAGAAAGGAACAAAATGAAAGCTATCTAAGCTAAGAAATTAAAATAACAATCCTAACTGTAAATTTGAACCATAGATATGAACAATGAAACGTGTTCAGATTACAAGAAATTTATATATTAAATAACTAATTAAACACCACTAACAAACTGACATGTAGAAGCGCTTCCTATTTGTCCTGTTCACAATACTCGATTTAGCTGTTTGGTGGGAGAAACCCACACCAGATTTTCCACAAGATTCTTGTAAACAGGAAGCAGCAACACTCTTTGAATACGAATGACAGAACAAACAAGACATAAAACAACAACAATCTTATAGTTTACAGATCATCACATTTAGATAAATCCCAGTGCGAAGATTTGTACATAATCGTTCATTTAACAAAGAAAATAAACCTTCTATTCATTAAATTCAAATAGAGTAATTGTTGTGAGTAAAATGAGATACATCAAATATGGACAGAATTTAAATCATAACGCATTAACCTATAACAAATCTTGATATCTAAAGTAGTCAATAATTTGATTACAAATTTTTATGCACAAAACTTGAACAAAAGTAAGATAAATTGAAGCTAAAGTCATACAACAAATCCACTTCTATTCGAGTATGTATAATCATAAGTCCATAGTCTCTATTCTCCCAACAGTGATGGGTTGTTTACAAAAAAAAATAATAAGCATATAAAGGCCACAGGGTGAAACATTCCCTGTGAGAATTATCAAAACCGTTTGCAAAAAATATGGGAACAATCTCCCAAATCTCTATTTCTAACTAAGACTAACAACCTAAACCAAAACTATGTAACAAAAAGCATGTTCTAAACTACCACAGCAGGTCCAATTCCCATTGAAATTCATGTGTACCTGTAGATGGACAAGAATAAACAATTTTATATAGTGTTTAGTTGTAAAATCAACAAAAATCCAACTTTTATGACTAGCTACAGAATCTCACGATTCTGTAGCTGGTCATATTTACAAACAAAATCATTTTAAATTAATCCAATGATAACAAAAATGTATGCGATCTATCAAACAAACCCTTAATTACTAATTCAAAGAAAAGCAAATCATTCACGCTAAAACAAACCAAATCTTTTATGCCAATTCAAAACTAACAGAATCGTTTTTGAACCAATTCAAACAAAACAAAACTATATTCGATTTATCCAACAAATCTTTTATACTAATTTAGAGAAAACACAATCAGCTATGCTAATTCAAAACAAACCAAATCATTCAAAAATCAATGTTGAAATAACATACCTTGGCTGTAGGGATATGATTCAGTCAGGATAATTTCAAATTAACAATGGCAGTGGCTGCTTCAACATTTTTGAACACTATAGAACCCGTGGTCTTTTGACTCTTATCGTTGTCTTGTAGTCTATCATTTTCCTTAGACAACATAGTCACCCGGTCCTCCAAGGACTTAATTTTGGATTGCAACAGAGGGACATCTTTGTAGTATCGTTCTAGCCAAGAGTTGCATTGAGTGCACTGTTGTTGATCGGGCCGAGTCACTACAGGTGAAGCATATTTTAAATGACCAGGGGTTCCACTATCAAAATTGATCCCAGGGAAGTTAGGGTGATCCTTAAGGCATGGTGGGAGGTTGGACATGTAGTCATAGGGTTCAACATAATAGAGGTCGTGTGAGTATGGGTACTCCTCGATAAAAAATCGCTCAATCTCAGAATCCGAGTCTTTACTCAAAACAATTGGCTTATGGTCTGTGTTTTGTTTGGGCTTGTTACGAGCACACCTAGATACCCAATGTGCAACCTTCTTACCTTTGCTATTGACATTTGTATTACCCTTGCCCTTTTTTCTTGCAGGCCTCTTTACAGTCTTAGCATTTTATTTCGAACATGGGTTAGACAAGGTATTGGGTAGGTTAGCGTTGGGGCAGGTCGATGGTTTGACAGCGGGTAGGAGAGTAGGAGGTGGAACGGTAGGCCCGAAAAGGGTTTCAGTGACCACAATCTTGTCCACTTGACCACATTCAGGAGTGGCAAAGCCATTCCTCAATAAAAAAACTTCCCAACAGTCACCACTCAAACTCAAGTGATGAACAATAACGATTTTAATCAAACAGTGATGGAAGAGGTTGCAGTCAGCCTTCTCCCTCTTAAATCATTTAGCCATTTTATACAGACTGCGTAGGAGGTAGTGAGGCATATTCAAAGGGAAATCTATGAAATTCATAAGCAGCCTGAGATGGTAAAGAAACACTAAACCATATCTACCTTCGCAAGTATCGAATTGCTTAATAATGGCTAATAAATCATGCCACCTAGACTTAAGGGTCGTGAATGACATACCTTTATCACAACTGATAATTTTTCTTGAGGTAAACAGGAGCATCCATGGCACTTCATCCACCTTTGAATTCTTAAACCATCTCTACCCTTTAGCTGGAAAACCCATGGTTGAGCTGAGGAATTATTCGTTCAATTCGAGTTGGATGTCTCCAAATTTGGCCCTACATCCATCGAATGTGAGGGAAAAATGTTGAGTGACCGCGAGGTTGAAACCCTCGAATTTTTGGGTGAACACTAACCAGCCATTACTCTCCAAGTTCTCATGAGTGTTGTCAAATAAAAGAAACGTTTGGACACCATTAGGTTCTATGCACACTATAGGGGACATGGGAGAGAGCACACAGTCAACATGGTAAACAATGAAGGGGTTGGACAGGGTAGACACATGACCAATTCCCACAGTTTTCTTAAAACAAACAGAGGTAGCCCAAGATGCAAGGCAGACGTTTAATTCCTATGCATGTGAGGGTGGTGAAATGAAAAGAAACCATGCAAAACATTCATTTTGATATGTACAATCGACGACGCCTTGGTAATTAAAATCATTCACATCACAATCCAAAGATTTTGACCCAATATCAAATAGATTATTCACACACTCATCGAAAGCCATAACATTCATAACCAAAATATTTTGACCAAATAAAAAATCAAATAACCATTTGAAAAACCATAGTGTTCATAACCAACAATTGGTCAAAAATAGTATGTGTATGATTTAAAACAAAACAACATTTCGAATATAGCACCAAAGATTTGATCATAAAATTTATGCGTTGTATGAAACCATTGCACCAAGGATTTAATCAAAGACACCAAAACTCATTGCATGGCGAATCTATAAATTGAAACCATATCTATAAAAATGCAAAGTAAATAAAGGTTTGGTGTTTTGACACATGTATGAAAATTATTGAGCTAGAGGTGAAATGACCACATGAACAAGAGTATTCATAATAATCCAGTGACAATTTTAATGCCATCGACATGACTTGCGACTCGAGGTTTTAATTCTTGCAGTCGTGAAAATGAAAACAAAAGGCAGGTGTGTGAATGTGCAAGATAATAGTGTCATTTTGTTTTATAGATTTGCAACGAGTATTGAGGGTTCAAAACCCTTGTGTAGGCAGCTTGTAAGGAAAAGATAAAAATGCAAAATGGCTGCCAACATTTTCCTGATGTTAAATTTTACTATTGTTATTAGGTTATTTCCAAATTACATGAGCATTCAATGCATTTCCAAAACAACAACATAAATAGGATCACTGAAAGAAACACAATCACAAGGTACACAACATTTTATCTTGGGAAACCCTCATAGTAGAGAAAATATAGAAAAAAATCCTCAATAATAGATTACCAATAAAATGCCAAGACTAAGACCAGAACACCAAGAATAAACTAAGACTGAGAATGCACTTCTCTTCTCCTTCCTCCTGTAACTACAATTGCCTTCAAGATATGCACACTGGATGAGTGAGTGTGAGCGTGTATAAGTGAGGCACCATCCTCACATATAAATACTAGTTAAGGAGGTTCTAGGGTTATGTCTCTTCACTTAGTAGGGTCGAATTCTTCTACAAGTGGTTAAAACCACTTTATAAACACCAGGGGATGAATTTACAAATACCACCATATAAATATGGTTTGACCAATCCACAAAACGAGATTTGTTCTTATAAAATACTCGACATGATCAATCCACAAAAGGGGATTTGATATATAAGATAATAACTTAAATATAATTAGAATATTCTTCGAAGTTACAATATTTCAACACTCCCCTTAATGAGAAGGGTATTCTACTGACATGACCCAATACAACATCATCAAGAGAAAGAGAGGGAAGCATCATCATCACCATCTGGAACACTGATTGGCACATGTATAAGTCATCAGAAGTTTTTCTCATCATCAATATCATCATCGTTCACAGCATGGAGCTGGAGTAACATCATCATCATCATCAGCATGAAGATGAAACATCAACATCAATAGCATGAAGCTAGAACAACAATATCACCAACACGAGGCTGGTACAACATCATCAACATCACAAGGCTGGTACAACATCATCAACAACACAAGGCTGAAACAACATCATCAACATAGGGAAACATAATGAGGTAGGTGCATCAACAACAATTGTGGTACTCTGACAGACCGTCCTTACCAGACCTTCAGGATCTACCCAGGAATCATAATATTCCCTAGGATATAAAATCCTAACAAGATACCATGTGGTACTTTGATAGACCGTCCTTACCGGACCTTCAGGATTTTCCCAAGAATCATAAGATTCCCTAGGATATAAAATCCTAATGGAGCTACCACTACTGACCACAACTGGAATATACATGCACAAATACTATGACAAGCTGTCCTTACTAGACCTTTTAGATCTGCCTAGGGATGATCAATCCCCTAGGATATAAAATCCTAATGAAGCTACCCGTTGTTGGTCAAGATACGATAGTATCATCAACATCACTCCCCCTTTCGAGGAAAGTCCTTTCAGACAACACCAAGCTTTCCTCATAAGTACTCAAACTTCACACGATACAGAGGCTTGGTGAACACATATGCAACCTTCTCATCTATGCCAACATATTGGAGCTTTATAGCTCCCTATGTACCATATCACGAATGTAGTGATACTGGACCTCTATGTGATTTGACTTATCATGGAACACTGGTTTCTCCATCATCTTTAGGAAACTCTGGTTATCACATAGAATCATGGTGGATTCCATCTTCAGATCGAACAGACCTATCAATAACTTCTGAAGCCATATGGATTCACAGCTGGTGGAACGTGTTGCAATGTATTCTGCTTCTTCTGTACTGAGAGCAATACTTGATTGCTTCCTGCTTTGCCATGAAGTCATGGCTGACCCCAAATTGAAACAACATCCTGAAGTGATCTTCCTATATGAAGCACTTCTAGCCCAATATGAATAAGTATAAACATACAGTTTGAAGTCATGATCTCCAGTATAACAAAGACCATAATCCAATGTACCCTTAAGGTATATCATCACATGCTTTGCAACTACAAGGTGAACATGTTTGGGCTCTACCAGATACTGAATCAAGGTGTTCAAAACAAAGCATATAGATGGCCTGGTATACATTAGATACATCAACGATCCAATGATATGTCTGTATAGAGTAGCATCAACCAACTTTGATGAAGTATCAACCCAGAGCTTCAAATTCATTTCCATTGGTGTTTTCATGGCTTTACATTACAACATGTCAAATAATCTCTTCAATATTTCAACTGCATACTTCCCTTGGTTAAGGAATATCTTCTCTAGGCTCTGCTGAACTTCAAGACCTAAGAAATAATGCATTGGGCCTAGGTATTTCATCTCAAACTCTACAACGAGCTTCTTCTTGCAATATGTGATGAACGTTTCTTCTCCTGTCAAGAATAAATCATCCACATATAGTAGCAATATAACTAGTTCATCATTCATAACCTTGAAGTAAAGGTTAGAATCAACTTTACTCTTGGTAAATCCCAAGCTTGTCAGGAAACTATCATTTCTTCCATACCAAGCTCTAGGATCTTGCTTCAACTCGTAAAAATATTTCTTCGACCTATATACATGAGTTTTTCTATATTCAACTTCAAATCCTTGTGGTTGTTCCATATACAATTCTTCTTCAATAACACCATTTAAGAAATTTGTTTTCACATCCATCTGGTGTAACTTCCACTTCATTTTGGCTACAAGAGCTATGATGGTTCTGATAGAAGTGTATCTGGATACAAGAGAATACGTTTCTACATAGTCAATACCTTCCTTCTCATAAAATCCACGAGCCACAAATCTTGCCTTATGTTTTTCAATACTTCCGTCTACTGCATGTTTTATTTTGTATATCCACTCGGAAGATACCACATATTTGTTCTTTGGTCTGGGAACTTCTTTCCATACATCATTATTTATAATGGATTGGTATTCTTCTTTCATGGTGTCCATCCATTCTTTCTTCTAAATGAATTCTTCAAAGCAAGTAAGTTCCTTTTCTACGAGATCACACATCAAGGCCATATAGCTGGAGAATGGCTTAGGTTTCTTGCTTTGTCTCATGGTTCCTTCTGGGGAACCATACTTCTATGCATATTGAATAAGTTCTCTTTCCCAAGATGGCTTTCTCTTGTAGAGACCATCATACGGGGAGGTTCTTGAGATCATATCATATCATGATCTTCTGGAATCTCATCATCAGGGGTAACTGTAACTTCCTTCACAGGTTCTACAACTATGGGAGCTACATGTTCTTCTTCATATACTTCTTCAAGATGGAATTTCCTTGATCGTTTGAGTGTTGCATCTTCATCAAATGTTACATCTCTATTGATATCAATATGATGGTAACTTGGTATGTAAGTTTTGAAGGTCTTAGAGACCTCACAGTATCCAACAAATATTCCCTTCTTTCCTGAAGGATCCAACTAAGTTCTCTTTTCTTTTGGAATGTGTACAAATACCAAAAAACCAAATATTTTGAGATGGCTTACTTCTAGCTTATTTCTGGTGAACATTTCTTCGAGAGTTTTTAATCCAAGCGCACTATGGGATAATCTGTTTTGGACATATACTATTGTTCTTGCTGCTTCAACCCATAAGCGCATTGGAAGATCTTGATCGTGAATCATAATCTTTACTGCTTCCATAATTGTTCTATTCTTTCTTTCTAGTACACCATTTTGTTGAGGATTATAGGGAGTGGTGATCTCCCTCTTAATCTCGACATCTCTGCAAAAACTTCCAAATTCATTTCAGACGTACTCTCCTCCATTGTCTGACCTGGGCATCTTGATTTTCCTTTCGAAGAGGTTTTCTACCAAGGCTTTGAATTCCTTGAAATTTTCGAGTACTTCATCTTTTGACTTCAAAAAATAAACCCAGGTCTTATGAGAGTAATCATCAATAAAGGATACATAGTATGCATACCTTCTTAGAGAGGTTGATGGCATTGGGCCGCATACATCTGAGTGGATAAACTCCAATATTCCTTCTGCTTTACTGTATCTCTTTGGAAAATGATTCTTTATGTCCTTTCCTTGTGCAAATCCCTTGCATCCCTTGCATATACCTTCACGATCAACCTTTAATTATGGAAAAACTATAACTACCTTTCTTACATATGGTAAGGCTTTTTATTTTATGTGAACTAGTATTATATGCCAAAGTTCACAAGGACTTTCAATAGAGTGAGTCAAGGCTACATCTGAGTGACCCTTTAACTTGTACAAACCACCTTCTTCTGTTCCAATAACAACTACATCTTCTATAGTTTTTCCTTTAGACCACATAATAACTTCACCATCTATGAATGCAACCTTGAAACCTTTATTATCTAGGGATGAAATAGAAAGTAAGTTCTTTTTCAAACTTGGTACATAGAGTACATCCTTCATTCTCATCGGAGTTCCTAAATCAAGTTTGTAGGTGGATTCTCCCATTCCTTTGATAGGGTATTGATAATCATCTCCAAGTGAAACTTTTTGGGGAAAGTCCTTTTCTATAAGGTTAGAGAGAGTGTATTTATGACCGATCATGTTCTTAGAGGCACCACTATCTATGATCCAAGTATCCTCTCCAGGTGTCACAAATCCTAAGAGAGCGGAAAACAAAACATATTCCTCAATCTATTCCTTAACTAAATTCTTGGGTGGCTCATCATATTTATTTGCATGGGCATGATGTCTTTTGTTATTTCTCCTCTTGTATTCTTCCCTTATGGTAGGGAAATTCTAAGCAATGTGTCCCATCTTATCACAATGATAACATTGATAAGAGGAGAAATATTTTCCCTTTCTTTGACCCTTGTAATATCTCTGGAATCTCTTTGGATAGTGAGATTCTTTATGAAAGTAGGTATCCTTTTGAAAATGAGACTTTTTCTTTCCACCCTTAGCATGAGGAGATAGGGCTTGATATTCATATCTTAATAGGATGACTTCTCGGTTGGCCACTCTTGCTTCTTCTTGAATACATTCTTCCCACAAAATATCAAATTGAAGTTTCTCTTTTCTTTCACAAAGAGTTTAGATGAAGGCATCCCAAGGTCTTGTGAGACCATTAAGGGTTGTTGTTGGCCCTTGGTCATGTATCAAGGAATAAAGAAAATATTAAAGAAGAAGAAATACAAAGCATGAAGTGCACGGAAGGCACACAAACCGAGGAAGGGTTGAAGTGGTTAAAGAATCATAAAAGAAGGAACAAAGTAAGGGAAAGCAAGCCATTGAAAGAGAAGATCAAGGAGGACAAAGAAACAAAGAGAATAGATCGTGGACAAGTCAGAAAGTGGAAGAGGATGCTAATGGGTGCTTTGGAGCACCTCATGGAGAAGAAGGAAGAACATGTCGGTGAATTCCTGAAAATGCGGGTTATGTACTGGACCTAGGGTTTTTGTACCTAGGGTTTAGGTACTTAGGGTTTTGACACCTAGACTTCAGTATAGGGTTGTCTAAGATTCATGGAATGTATAAACAGAGGTATAGAAGAGTTGAGAGGGTTATTGTTGGTGATAGCAATATTGAGAGACATAAGTATCTTGTTGTAGAGAATTCTTGTATTCTGGATATTCAGTTGGGTGCGAAGATCAACCCTGCATCTGGGTGCGTAGGGAGGGGAAATAAAGAGGAAGAGAGAGAAGGATATGCAGCTAAGTGCGCAGATAGAATTGTATGTTTTCATCTATTATATCAAGAAACATAGTTCTGTCCATGTATCCCTAGGGAGAGGGTGAACCATGTAAACCTTGTTGTTCTTTGTGGTTTATGTTGTGTTATTTTATATCTGTTATACTGTTATTGCATGGTTGTTTTCACCTTTAAAGATAAGAGACCTAAAATAAATTCACAAAGCTAAGTATAAGAGTGTTAAGGAATCTCTAGGTTAATTTTGAATTGTTATTCTAAAATCATCTTACACTTCCCCTCATTGTAGACACCTGTGTCCTGCAACCCACCTATTGCTAATTCGGGTGAGACTTCATCTGCTTCGCAAGTGTTTCCGAAAGGGCTAATAGTTAGGGTTTGTTGGTGCACTGCTAGAATTGAACCTTGGGTCTGCCCCTGTGCCAACAAATGGTTCTGTTTCCAGGACCAGGATCTTCTTGAGGGAATGTCAAGGTGGTGTCCATCAAAGACAGAGACTCATAAGTGGATAGACGAATAAAAAAGGGACTTTGCCAAAGCTCATAACAAGAACCTTAGCATTAGTATAGAAGACTAGTTGGGAAGGTACATCTTTACTAATGTACACGAGGTTTTCTTTGTAGGATTTCACAAAGAATTGTATGAGTGGTTAGCCAGATTAGCAGACACTCAGTTTGAGATCAGATCTAGACCACCTATGGTTTGGACAATGACGCTGATCAAGAAAGTCAAGAGAGTCGATAACGCTGTTTCTAGAGCAGTGGATCTCTGGTTTGATAGCACTATTGTAGGATACATTACTGAGTTTGTTGTCGACAGAATATAATCATATAGTCAAGCAAAGAGATATTTCTTCAAGGGACCTAGAGGAAAGTTTCTACACTTTTTAAAGATAAATATTAAGATGTTGTTGCATGAGAAGAATATATTGAAGATGCAGTAATCAGTAGGATTTTAAAGCTAATGTTTAGGAATTCAGACAACGACAGTGACACAGAGGCTGGACACACGCGTAGTGGTTGATCATTCAGTAATGTTCCTCTTGTGAACCTGTTTAAGCAGAGTTACGAACCATTGACACAAGACGAAGATTTCTATAGTGGGGAAGAAGCATGGAGATCAGACGAGGAGTATTCAGAGTTCACAAGGGAAGAGCAGGTAGAGGTTGAAGAACTTTGCCGAGAAGAACCAGAAACTTTAGGAACTACACCTACTGACGAAGTAAGTATTGTTACTCCTCCTATTTTTTTAACAACATTAAGTAACCAGAGTAACATAGTAATCAGAGCAATAAGAGTACTATTACAAGCAGTTTAGTACACACTTAGTCGAGAAACCAAGGAAGATCTATGGTAGATGAAATAAGGTTACCCATTTTTAGAGGAGATGGATCTGACGATCCTGACCAGCACCGATTCTTATGAGAAGTTGTATGGAGCATTAAGCAAGTCACCGATGAAGACGTTAAGAGAGATTAGTTTAGTACTACCTTGAGGGATCACACATTGAGTTGGTACATGAAGTTTGTTACAGTATTTGTACAACCTAAACCAATGAACGCCAATAAAACTATGTTGAGTGCGGAGTTCAAGAAACCCAAGTTGGAGTCACAGTGCATTACGGAGTTGGAGGAATTCAAGAAGAAGGTGACTAGACCTATTTGAGAATTTGATCATATATTTAAGACCCTGACAGGCCATTCAACTTTTCAGATTCTAGATGAATAACATAAGGAATGGTTCATCGTTGCCCTCCTACCACACATCAGAGTTCCTCTGATGCAACATATGGTCACCTCACAAGCTAAAGAATTAGAGATTTCCATGAAACTATAAGTAACCCCTGTAGGAGAATCTAGCCCATGTATGAGTCAGATTTTGAATCAATTAACTAGTTTATCTTTACAGGTTGAAGATATGAAGAAGGACAAAGGAAAAGAGAAAAGATAATACATATGGTGTATCAGATGTAAGGCAAGGGGCCATGACAAAGAGCACTGTACTTTATCTAATGAATACTTGGCCTCTGGAGCCCCCAACCCTTTGAATCAGGCTACTTTACCATGGTGCGAGGTATGTAGAACTAGACATCGCCCTGGTGAATGTTATTATATGCATAAATATGTCCAGAGACCCACCAACATTTATTGTACATTTTGAAAATATGTGGGGCATGATGAGAAGGATTATAGGGCTTATGACCTCATGCATGAAAGGTCAAGGGATACATATAGAATTCAAGGAGAATTACAACATGAAGGGAATTTTGTGCAGTTAAACTCCCCAGGAAGAGTAAACTTCAACCCTCGTGGTGGATTCAGAGGAAGAAGATGAGGAGGAAGTATGGGTTGAGGTCGAGGTTAGATTATTTTCTATAACTTCGCCTAGCCAAGTCATTTGGAAAGGGATTTTCAGAACCCTTGTACTACTTACAACTACTGTAATTCATTTAATCATGTCATTGAAGATTGTCCAATATTATTAGCCAAACTTCAGGAAAGACGAGGAGGAAACCAACAAGTCCAAATAATTTTAGCTGAACCTCGCTGTGAGGAACCTAGAGTCGTGTTGGCAGCCATTTCACATTTTTACCCTATCTTATAAGCTGCCTACGCAAGTGTTTTGGAACCCTTGATTCTCATCGCAATCTTTTGGTATAACGACATGTTTATCTTGCACATTTTCACAACTGCCTTTTTTCTCGTTTTCATGACTGCAAGCGTGAAAACGTTGATTACGAATTCACATCAATAGCATTAAAATCATCATTGATTTATTATGGTTACTCTTTTCTATGTGTTCATTGCATTTTCAATTCAATTACGGTCACACAGTTGGGTTACCTCTGTTGGTTTCGGGGAAGTCTGTGAGTTGTTCGATCCTGTGTTTACCCTGTCCAAACCCTTGCCCATTTACCCAGCTCACAATGTGCCCTTGCCTATGGCACCAGTGGTGCTGATAGAGCCTAATGGTAGCCAAACACTCCTACTATTTGAAAATGCCCGTGAGGATTTAGAAAATAGTGGTTGGCTGGTGTTTATCTAGAGATTTGAGGGTTTTAACCTTTCGGTGGCCCAACAGTTCGCCCTCACCTTCAACGGTTACAAGGATAAGGTCGGAGACATACAACTTGAGCTAAATGAGGAATTCCTAAGCTCAGCTACAGGACTACCAGCTACAGGGCAAAGGTGGTTTAAACATTCCAAAGTGGACGAGGTGTCGTGGCCACTCCTATTCACATAGAGAAATATTGTTAGCTATGATAGAAGTATGCCTGTCAATGCCCTCAAACCCAAGTGGCATGACCTTTTGGAAATTGTTAAGCAGTTTGTGACCTGTGAAGGTCATTATGGCTTGGTATTTTTTTATCATCTTCGGTTATTGATGAATTTTATAGACTACCCTTTGAACATGCCACATTATCTCTTACGTAGTCTTTACAAAATGTCCAAACGTTTCAAGCATGAGAAGGCTGATAGCATCCTTTTCCATCACTTCTTGATCAAAGTCCTTATCGTTCATCATTTGAGCCTTATTGGTGATAGTTGGCAAGCCTTCCTATCAAGGAATGGCTTTGCCACTCCCGAGTCTGTACAAATTGACAAGGTTGTGGTTACTGAAACTCTGGTTGGGCCAGCTGTGCCACTTCATATCCTTCTACCCCCTGTTAAACCCTCGAATTTCCCTGACCTTGACCTACCCGACACCATGGCCGACCTGTGTGCCAAAGACAAGACTAAGACCGCTAAGAATATTGTGAGGAAGAAGGGTAAGGGTGATACTAGTGTCAATAGTAAGGGAAAGAAAAAAGCACGATGGGTATCCAGATGTGCGAGGAATAAACCCAAGAAAAATGTTGACCAGAAGCCAATAGTGCTGAGCGAGGACTCGGACTTTGAAATTGACTGTTTCATGATGGAGGAATACCCCTATTCTAATGGCCTATGCTCTATGGAACCCTATGACTATGTGTCCAATTTACCTCCGTGCCTCAAGAATGATCCTAAATTCTCAGGAATTAGGCTTCACAGTGACATCCCTGGTAACATGAAAGAACCCTCGCCTGTGATGCCAAATCAATCAGCTTGCACACAATGCAATGGTTGCCTTGAACGTTATTACACCGACATTCCCCTGTTGCAATCTAAGATTAAATCTTTGGAGGAACGAGTGACAGTTCTATCAAAGGAGAACGACAGGCTACAAGCCAACGAGAAGAAACAAAAAACCACCAGTTCAATTGTCTTCAGGAATGTCGAGGCAGCAACGACCTTCGTCAATTCAAAGTTGTCTTGATCAAATCATTTTCCAACTGCTCAGGTATGCATTTCAATATCAATTTTATTTTATGAGTGGGTTTGAATTAGTATAATTGATTGAGTTTGCTTTCAATTAGCTCTGTTCGTTTTAATAGATTCAAAATGATTCTGTCATTTTCAAAAATATTCTCGTTATGAATCATATACAGAAGATTTGTTTTCTAAACTCGGACACAGCTATGATTTGGTTAATGCAATTTTATTGTTCCCAGATTAGTATAAACGATTGATTTGTTTTCAATTCTGTTTGGTTTGCTTTTGAAACAATTTTGTACATTTGAATTAGGGTAGTCGATTGGGTTTGATTTCGTTCAGTTCTATTCGAATAGATTCAAGAAACGATTCTGTTATGTTTTGAATGATTATTTTCATTTTGGATTATGATTACAAGAGATTTGTTTGATAAACTCGGACACAACTATGTTTTGATTGATATGATTTTGCATTAGCATATCGATTGTGTCGGCTCTAAGATGGTTTGATTAATTTATTTTGGTTTGATTTTGAGATGATTCTGTATGCTTGAATTAGCATGGTCTTTTATGTATGCAATGCATCAATATCAGAGATTGGTTTGATAAATACAATGTAATCTATTGATTCGAAAAAAACCACTCTATTAGTTTTGTATTTAAAAATGATTTTGTTAATTTATGAGTCAACATAAAATATTGCGTTGGTATTAAATGAATATGAATGATTTGTTTGATAGGTTACATTTTGTGTCGATTGAAATTGATTCATGAAAATGATTTCATTGGTTTCGAATTGTCTAAACGACTCTGTCTGCTACGAATTGGTAATAACAAGTGTTGAATAGATTGCATGTATCTCTGTTACCATTCGGTTAAACACTATTTCTATCTATTTCAAATTGGCATAAAGATTTGGTTACTTCTAGCATGAGCGATTTGCTTTGTGTTGATTTAATAATTAAAGATTTTGTTTAATAATTCGAATATATTTCTGTTAGTTTTGGATTGATTTAAAATGGTTCTGTTTTCAAATTAAACCAGCTACAAAATCGCAAGATTCTGTAGCTAGTCTTAAAATTTAGATTTTTTGTTAATTTTATCAATAAAACATTATCTAAACTTGTGTATTCTTGTCTACTCACAGGTACCTACGAATTTCATTGACAAATTGGACATGCTGTAGAGGTTTAGATATAGTTTTGTTTTAAGTTTTTAGTCATAGGCAGAAATAGAGAAGACTTGGGAGATTGTTCCCACATTTTTTGTAAACTATTTTGACAATTCCCACAGGGATGTTTTACCCTGTGGTCTTTAAATACTTTTTATTTTTTGTAAAGAACCGATCATCACTGTTGGGAGAACAAGACTATGGATTTATGATACAGACTTGAATGGAAGTCAATTTTTTGTAACAACTTTAGCTTTCAATCTATCATACTTTCGTTCAGGGTTTGTGCATTCTAATTTGTGATTAAGTCATTGACCACTTTAGATATCAGGGATTATTACAGGTTAATGCGTTGTGATTTAAATTATGTCCATGTCTTATGTATCTCAATTTTAGTAACAACAACTACTCAGTTTCAATTTAATGAATTAAAGGTTTATCTGCTTCGTTAGTTGAAATGTTTTGTATAGATCTTCACACAGGGATTTATCTCACTGTGATGATATGTAAATCATAAGATTGCTGTTAGTTTTATGTCTTGTTTGTTCTGTAGTTTATTTTCAAAGAGAACTATTGCTTCTTGTTTACGAGAGGTTTGTAGAGAATCTGGTGCGGGTTTCCTCCCATTGAACAACTGAACTGGATACTTTACACGGGACAAATTGGAAAGCGTTATTACAGGTTAGTTTATTAGTGTTGTTTAAGTAGTTTAGATAGATTTATAGTCTAGTTTTATAGTACAGATTATCATTTTTAATTATTCAGCTTTGATAATTGTCAATTTATTTCTGTTTCAATAAAATTATAAAAATCAAATAAAAATAACTTTGCTGTCACAGGACAACTCACAAATGTTTTTTTTCAGGTTTTCAGTTAAAATATGTAATCTGTAAATATTGTACATTTTTTATTAAGATCTAACCATGTTGATAATTGAACATTTGTTTTCATAGGGTTATTGTTGTATAATATTAGAGAATAAGCTGTGTATATTTATTTCAAATTTTGTTTATTAGTTTTCTTTAATTATTGTTTTCATTTAGATTAGTTCCTTTAGTTAGTTTTCTTTTGTTTTTCTAGGACTTAGATCGGCCAACGGAGCTGCTAAACCCATCAGGGTGGATCATCCCAAAAAGCTTGGGTTATTTAGACAACCCCATACCGGATCCACTCTTCCAGTTGGTGAGCATTCAATTTCGCCCATCAACAAATGGCGCTAGAAAGAGGGCCTGAAACTTATTAATGGCATGAGGTGGTCGTAAGACTCCTCCACCACCCAACCACTCACCTATAGTGACATGAATTCATTCAAATGACAACATCATCCCTCAAACAGAAACCACATCAAACGACGATCTATGGATCACAGTTGAACCAAAAACCCCGAATCCTGCAGGTGGTGACGTACAAGAGATTGTTCACCAATCTCTCTTAAGAACACATAGTGCCTTTACCCATCTGAGGCAGCCAAATCGACCTTTGGACCAACTGTTAGATTTCTCTCATATCAGAGAACAACTTGGAGGCACTAATATTACTTTAAACCCTATATATCCAATCCTCAATCCTGCTGCAGGAGGATCTGGAATACCACTCTCACCACCTCCATCATCTCCTTCCTCTTCTGGAGAAGACTCTTTTGATGAAGTTAGTTCCCCTTCTCAACCTTCCACACTACCTACACCAATGGCCAACCAGAACAATCCTGCCAGACCCTGGCTTGACTAGGACGCTGTGGCCATACCCGGGCCTCAACATCCCTTACCCAAACATCCAGAGAAGTGGCTTCCCAAGTTCAACCCTGACTCTAAAAAGATTTCTTAAGACCACATTAAATTTTTTATGTTAGCCATTAGACTTCGTAATGTCGAGCATGAAGACATAGTCTATAGGTTGTTCCCCTATACTTTCGAGGGAAATGCCTCTACCTGGTACTTTGCCCAGCAACCCCATATCATCGTTTCCTGGGAGAAGTTCGAATCTTTCTTTATGGAAAAATTCGGAGACGATAAGTCCCCAGAAGTTCTAGTTATGGAGCTTTCTAGCTTAAGAATGAACCCAAAAGAGAAAATTAAATACTTTAATCAAAGATTCTTAACACTTAAAAACTGAATCCCTATGGATTCCATGCCTGCCGAGAATCTCATCATAGCATACTATACTAAATCCTTGCATCAAAGTATATCCATTTGGGTAAAATGATCTAAGAAAGATACATTGTTAGAGGCCTTCGAAGAGGCCAGCTAGATTAAAAAAGATATCCTTAGTTTAAAGGACACTACTAGCAACGAAATAGAAACTAGTTCATCTTCCAAAAAGAAGATCGAAATCCTCCCTAGACCTTCTCAAAATAAAACACAACCTAAAAGCTCAGATCTAGAAAACATAACTAAAGTCGTTCAGAAACTGTCAAATCAAGTTATAGATTCGAAGAGGAAAGTCGAAGAAGCTTCTTTGAGTAAAGGGCCTTACAAACCCCCATTCAGAAAGCCTTTTTCCACCAACCGACCTAATCCAAATACCGAAGGCCTAAATCTAGAAAGTCTGCAATTCGCCCTTCAAACCATTCTAGAAGCCTAGGATAACTTGATGCCTCCCGAGATCCCTGAGGAGGTTGTTGAACAAGAGCCTGTCCAAGAAGAAGAATCTTCTCTGACCATTTTTGGACACTTCTCAGATAGCATCTTTCAAGCTAACTTTGAGACAATACACCCCTACAATACTAGGAGTAAGACAACAAACAAACCTTCTTCTGAAAACACTACGACTTTGCCCCCAAAGCAATCTAAACCAGTTGAAGCTAAACAGAGTCATGTAAACCCCAACTTAGATTATGATTTAGTTGAAGATATAAATAAGTTAAGGGCTAACATTTATGTTTATGAATTACTAAAATTTCCATTTTTGCTACAAAAAATGTTACAGAACATCGCAGAGAATAGAAAAAATGGTAATTCAAGCAGTAACAAGGTTGTGCAGAACAAAGTTCCTTAGAAAACTTCCGCCAAGAATAATCCTGATCCTCACGATAAAGGAAGCCTTCCTATAAATAATGTAACAAATGTAGATAAATTAGCTTTATAAACTACGAGTAAAAAGCCACAAACTTCCACACTTAGTACTCGCAGAAATGTACCTCCATTTTTGTTAACTTTCGAAATCTTTAATAGAAATGTGCACAATTGTATGGTAGACTCAGGAGCGTCATCCAATGTGATGCCATGGTCTGTGTGTCAGAAGATTAATGCTGAAGTTGAACCATCCACTTTAAAAATCATCCAACTTGATCGACCTAGTGTCAAAGTCATAGGCGAATTAAGGAATGTGCTTATAATATTATCGTCTAACCCCAAAGTTCATGAAGTTATTGATATTATTGTTGTGGATATTCCAGAAGTGTATGGTCTGTTTTTAAGAAGGGACTGGTCAAAGCAACTACACGGCTATTTTGCAAAAGATTGGTCTCACCTGGGGCTGCTCGAGAACGGCAAGCCCAACAAGATCAAGGTAAATCGTGAACGCTACCTAAAATTCATGGTCACCGATTTGAATGATCCTAACGAACCATTTACACCTTCCGTTGATTCACCCGAAATACAAGGGATGGATACATTTTTCGGCAATTTCATGGCCGATACTTCAGCTATGACTAACCCTGAACAACAGTTTGAGATTGTATCATATGTGTAGCCAGCAGCTTCTACACAATGGTATTATGCACTCGATAAAAATCAAATTTGGTCTGTTTATTTTGACGGGTCAAAGTCCAAAGAAGGAGCAGGTGTAGGCTGCGTTATTATTGATCCCTCAGGTAACAAAACTTTGATTGCATGTAGGATAGAATTTGAATGTACTAATAACATAGCAGAATATGAGGCTTTACTGCAAGGTCTCAGAAAATCTTTAGACATGAACATTCAAAACTTGGTTGTCTTTGGCGATTCTGAAATCGTGGTTAGACAGGTAAGAGATTCTATCCACTGTCTGTCTTCGCATCTTAAAAGCTACCAATCCAAGGTATGGAATTTAATGAATAAATTTTCTTCTTTCAATATAAATTCTATTCCTAGATTGAATAATTCTGAAGCTAATCTATTAGCTAACATAGCTTCCAAACTCTTTCCTGCAGAAGCCTTATCCCCGAACGCATTCTCCGTCAAACTATTGTTTAGGCCATCCGTTCCCGACAACATCATGAATTGGAGAGTCTTCGACGACGATCAGCAGATCATTAGCTTCCTGCATATGGAAGAAACCTTTCAAGGTGCGGTGATTGACGAGGGCACTCATGATGACAATTTGCGCAATTTCACGGTAATACCAGATTCGAGAACTCCTGAATCTTCATCGGACATGGTAAATTCGATCCCTAAATATGTAGTTAGATTAGATAAGTTTTACGATCTTCAAGATAAATTCAAAAAATCGATCAACTGTAAAACCAATAGTTCCTCATTATCATATGAAAAAGTAAACTTAGGAACTAATGACAATGCACAGTGCATTAACTTAGGGGTGGGGTGTTCTGAACAAGAAAAAGTCACATTTATTAAATTGTTTAAAGAATTTAAAGATGTTTTTGCATGGACGTATGATGACCTTAAAACTTTTGACCCTAACATCATACAACACGTCATTCCTATGAAACCCTAAACCTTACCCTTTCAACAAAAGTTAAAAAAAATGCACCCTAAACTCGAACCGACCGTTAAAAAAGAATTGAATAAACTCCTAAATGCTAAGATAATTTTTCCAGTTAGGCACACTCAATGGGTTTCTAACCTTGTCCCTGTCTAGAAGAAAAGCGGGGAAATCCAACTTTGTGTCGATTTCCAAAACCTTAATAGAGCATATGATAAAGACAACTACCCTATCCCACCCATGGAACAGATCCTTCAACAAGTATCTGGTTCTGAGAGACTATCCTTACTAGATGGTTTTTCAAGGTACAACCAAGTTCTGATGTCTCCTCCAGACCAACTTAAAAATACCTTCCGCACTCCATGGGGCACCTATGCTTACAGGAAAATTCCCTTTGGACTGATTAATGTCGGTGCCACTTTCCAGAGAGTGATGGACATCGCTTTCCGAGGCTTAATCAATCAATCCATCGTAGTTTACTTAGATGATGTTACTATATTTTCGAAAAACAAGAATGATCATCTAGATCATTTAAGAGTCGTTCTAAAACGATGTCGTAAACACGGCATTTCCTTAAATCCTAAAAAGTCCATCTTCACAGTAGAACAAGGTAAAATCCTAGGATTCATTGTGTCCAGAAAAGGGATGATTATCGACCCTGAAAGGACACAAGTCATCTTGAAACTTCCTCCTCCCTCATCTAAAAAATCTATGCAATCTCTCTTAGGCTAGATAAACTTTTTCAGGAGATTCATCCCCAGCTTCTCTGAAATGGTCAGACCTTTACAGAATTTAATTAAGAAAGACGCACAATATCATTGGGGACCCTTAAAAAATCAAGCTTTTAATTCAATAAAAAAGGCCATAATAGATACTCCTTCTCTCATGATCCCAGACTTTTCGCAAGACTTCACGCTCTACACATTTTCTTCTGACCATTCCTACGCTTCCGTCCTAACTCAAAAGAACCCTGAAAAAAATGAAGTACCCATTGCCTTTATGAGCTCTGCTTTCAAAGGCGCAGAACTTAATTATGCAGTGGTAGATCAACAAACCTACACTGTTTTCAAAGAAGTCAAGCACTTCCGGTCTTATCTTTTGAAATTTAGGACAAAAATTATTGTCCCTTACCCAGCCATCAAGAATCTGTTAGTGCAGAAAGAGTTAGGCGAAAAGAGGGCGAACTGGGTTACTTCCTTACAGGAGTATGACATAGAAATTACCCCAGCTCAGATAGTGAGAGGGAAAGGGTTATGCAAGTTACTTGTTGATTCAGCAATAGGACAACAAGGAGAAAACGATATGTCAAACCTAGGACAACACACTCAAAATGCAATCTGTTGTGCACAAAACTCTGTCAGTCCATGGTATGACGATATAAAATTTTGTCTTGAACATGGGTCAGCCCCCTGTCACCTGGATCCCACTAAGAGAAGAGCGTTAAGATTAAAATCTGCCTCATTTTAGTTGATTAATGGTATTCTGTTTCATCAAAATTTTGATGAAGTATTAATGCGTTGTCTTGAGAAAGATGAAGCAGAAAAAGTCTTACTAGAATTGCATGCAGGAGAAGTTGGTGAGCATTTTGGTGGTGACACCACTACCCATAAAGTCTTGAGATCTAGTTATTACTGGCCCACACTTTTTAGAGACAACCATGCCTTGTGCCACAAGTGTATTATTTTTCAAAAAGCATCAGGGCGGTTACAGAAACCAGCCTTTCCTTTGCAGCCCGTATCAATAGACTCCCCTTTTCAGTAGTGGGGCCTTGATATTATAGGTCCAATAAATCCACCATCCTCACAGTAGCATAAGTTCATCATAACAGCCACAGATTATTTCACCAGGTGGTCTGAAGCTGTCGCATTAAGAACTGTGAATACTAGTCAGGTAATTACCTTTTTAAATTCAAATATCATTACTCATTTTGGTATCCCTGACTGTTTAGTATTCAATAACGCTTCTTTATTTTCGTCTCTTGAGATGAGGGAATTTTCTCTACAAAAATGAATTAAATTGAAGTATTCTGCTAGCTATTACCCCCAGGGCAATGGATTGGCAGAATCAACAAATAAGAATTTGATTAAAATTATGAAGAGAACGATAGCTGAAAATCACAAAAACTGGCACAATGCACTGTTAAACGCAATCTGGGCTGATAGGGTAACACCAAAGACTTTTGTAGGTAACTCTCCCTTCTTTCTCGTTTATGGCAGAGAAGCAATTCTGCCACCACACATTCTTCTTCCCTCACTACAGCTATCACAGAAAATACAAGAAGAAGACTGTCCCCCTTTGGAAAACTGAATTAACGATTTAATGAAGCTAGAAGAGGTAAGAGCCCAAGCTAAGTGTAAGTTAGATTAGCATCAACTAGTGGTCAAAAGATGGTTTGATGCCAACTCTGCCTCTGATATGAACTTCGAAGCGGGTGAACTTGTCTTGAAATGGGACAAACCGCATGAGGAGAAGGGAGAGCACACGAAATTTCAGAACTTATGGCTTGGACCATTTTTAATTGCTGAGAAATTGGGTCCCAGCTCTTTCAGGTTACAGAATCTAGAGGGACAACCTGACACCTATCCGGTGAATGGCCAAGCTCTAAAAAGATATTTCTCTTGATGACACCCTTTGTATGCTATGTAAATATTTTGCTTTTGTTTTCTTTTCTTTTACTATTTTGGTTTCGACTTTTCCCTTGTACTTATCAGTTTTTATTTCTTTGAAATACACATACTTTCATTTTGAACTGTTCAGACAAAGAAAACAGAAAATTATTTCACTGGAATGACTACTGAAAAATTGTCTAAACATCAATTATAAATATACTTCTGAAATTTACATCTGTGTTGAAAAAATTGTTGTTTGAAAGAAGTTAACTGATTTCGATCTATGAGTAAAGCCAGTCACGATCATCTATTATCTTCTTACGCTGTCCATGTTCCTTAAGGGAATAACTCAGAATATGTCTCCCTGCTTTAGAAGGTTGGTTCTGTAAATAAACCATCTCTGGATCTAAATGAAGGATAGTTCTAAACAAATTTTTGTTGAGGTCTGTAAAAATATGTCAAAAATATCACAATTTTCAGCGTCACCCCGCTCAATTATATATCTTTAAAAAAATAAATCATTAAAAGACCCATGGGAAGTGCTTGTAAACCCGCTAGGATGTTGAACAGGTCTGCTGGAAGTGGGTAAATGCATGAATGACGCCAATACAACTTCGTTGGGGTACTGAACAGGCCTACTGGCAGCGAAGCAATGTTGGGTTTACGAAAATTTGCAAATATGAGATAACTTGACCTTAAAATGTCCTTTATTCTGATCTGGAACTTCTTGGCAGGATACGGATACCAGAGTGGGTTAAATGGAAACCCTGTCGAGGCTATGGATGCCTGCTAGCAACAGTGGCCCTGTCAACAGTATTGGGGATTTTATCTTTAATATCGTGGCTCGCTTGTCAAAAGACTGTTATCAATTTTCATCCTTTAAGCACTGCTGGAATATTTGATTAACAATGATGTTTAAACAATTTTCTGGTTGTTGTTTTTGAGTTAGAATTTTTCTCATTATCATAATCTGAATTTGTTCTTTTGGTAGAGATAACTGCTTCTACCAGTGTGTCTCCATTGTTGGCAGCCATTTCACATTTTTACCCTATATTATAAGCTTCCTACGCAAGTGTTTTGGAACCCTTGATTCTCATCACAATCTTTTGGTATAACGACATGTTTATCTTGCGCATTTTCACAACTGCCTTTGTTCTCATTTTCATGACTGCAAGAGTGAAAACTTTGATTACGAACTCACGTCAATAGCATTAAAATTGTCATTGATTTATTATGGTTACTCTTGTCTATGTGCTCATTGCATTTTCAATTCAATTACGGTCAGACAATTGGCAAGAACCTTTACTCATTTGGCAATTTTTTGTTGTTAATATGATTTCATTTTTTATGAGATTGTGATGATATTCTAGTGATTGTGATTAAATAATTGATTTAATGGTGGTTTGATGTACTTTGATTAAATTCCTTAGCGCATTGGTCTCATGAAAACACATTGACATTGTGGTTAGACCCTTGGTGCAATCATTTCATACAACACATTCATTTTATGATTGAATCCTTGGTGTTATATTCGGATCATTGTTTTGATTTTAAAACCATGAAAATACTATTGCTTGTGAAAAGATTTGGGTCGGCTTACTATAGTTTTCTTTTTGAATGGCATTTGATTTTGACACATTGTAATAGTGATTTAAATCACCATATGTGCCATCAATTGTACAGTGGGATATGACTATTTTTCATGGGTTGATTTCATTCCAGCACCCCCGCACACTTTGGCATTAATGCTTACCCTCTATCCCGGGTTACCTCTGTTGGTTTCGGGGAAGTCTGTGAGCTGTTCGATCCTACGTTTACCTTGTCCAAACCCTTTCCCGTTTACCTGGCTCACTATGTTCCCTTGCCTATGGCACCTGTGGTGCGCATAGAGCCTAATGGCAGCCAAACACTCCTGTTATTCGACAATGCTCGTGAGGATTTAGAAAATAGTGGTTGGCTGGTGTTTATCCAAAGATTTGAGGGTTTTAACCTTTCGGTGGCCCAACAATTCACCATCACCTTTGACGGTTATAGGGATAAGGTTGGAGACATACAACTCGAGCTAAATGAGGAATTCCTAAGCTCATCTATAGGACTACCAGCTACAGGGAAAAGGTGGTTTAAAAATTCCAAAGTGGACGAGGTGTCGTGGCCACTCCTATTCACATTGAGAAATATTGTTAGCTGTGATAAAGGTATGCCTGTCAATGCCCTCAAACCCGAGTGGCACGACATTTTGGCAATTGTTAAGTAGTTTGTGACTTGCGAAGGTCGTTATGGCTTGGTATTTTTGTATCATCTTCAGTTATTGATGAATTTTATAGACTACCCTTTGAACATGCCACATGATCTCTTACGTAGTCTTTACAAAATGTCCAAATGTTTCAAGTGTGAGAAGGGTGATAGCAGTCTTTTCCATCACTGCTTGATCAAAGTCCTTATTGTTCATCATTTGAGCCTTATTGGTGATAGTTGGCAAGCCTTCCTATCAAGGAATGGCTTTGCCACTCCTGAGTCTGTGAAAATTGACAAGGTTGTGGTTACTGAAACTCTGGTTGGGCCAGCCATGCCACTTCATATCCTTCTACCCCCTGTTAAACCCTCGAATTGCCCCGACCTTGACCTACCCGACACCATGGCCGACCTGTGTGCTAAAGACAAGACTAAGACCACTAAGAAGCCTGTGAGGAAGAAAGGTAAGGGTGATACTGGTGTCAATAGTAAGGGAAAGAAAAATGCACGATGGGTATCTAGATGTGCGAGGAATAAACCCAAGTAAAACGTTGACCAGAAGCCAATAGTGTTGAGAAAGGACTTAGACTCCGAAATTGAACGTTTCTTGACTGAGGAATACCCCTATTCTCATGGCCTATTCTCTATGGAACCCTATGACTATGTGTCCAATTTACCTCCATGCATCAAGAACGATCCTAAATTCCCAGGAATTAGGCTTCACAGTGACATCCCTGGTAACTTGAAAGAACCCTCGCCTGTGATACCAAATCAATCAGCTTGCACACAATGCAATGATTGGCTTGAACGTTATTACACCGACGTTCCCCTGTTGCAATCTAAGATTAAATCTTTGGAGGAACGAGTGACAATGTTGTCAAAGGAGAATGATAGGCTACAAGCCAATGAGAAGAAACAAAAAACCACTGGTTCAATTGTCTTCACGAATGACGAGGTAGCAACGACCTTCATCAATTCAAAGTTGTCTTGATCAAATCATTTTCCTACTGCTCAGGTATGCATTTCAATATCGATTTTGTTTTATGAGTGGGTTTGAATTAGTATAATTGATTGAGTTTGCTTTCAATTAGCTCTGTTCGTTTTAATAGATTCAAAATGATTCTGTCATTTTCAAAAATATTCTCGTTATGAATCATATACAGAAGATTTGTTTGCTAAACTCGGACACAGCTATGATTTGGTTAATGCGATTTTATTGTTCCCAGATTAGTATAAATGATTGATTTGTTTTCGATTCTGTTTGGTTTTCTTTTGAAACAATTCTTTACATTTGAATTAGGGTAGTCGATTGGGTTTGCTTTCGTTCAGTTTTGTTCAAATAGATTCAAGAAACGATTATGTTCTATTTTTAATGATTATTTTCATTTTGGATTATAATTATAGGAGATTTGTTTGCTAAACTCAGACACAACTATGTTTTGATTGATATGATTTTGCATTAGCATATCGATTGTGTCGGCTCTAATATGGTTCGATTCATTTCTTTTGGTTTGATTTTGAGACGATTCTGTATTCTTGAATTAGCATGGTCTTTTATGTATGCAATGCATCAATATCAGAGATTGGTTTGATAAATACAATGTAATCTATTGATTTGAAAAAAACCACTCTGTTAGTTTTGGATTTAAAAACGATTTTGTTAATTTATGAGTCGACATCAAATATTGCATTTGTATTAAATGAATATGAATGATTTGTTTGATCGGTTACATTTTGAGTCGATTGAAATTGATTCATGAAAATGATTTCATTGGTTTCGAATTGTCTAAACGACTTTGTCTGCTCCGAATTGGTAATAACAAGTGTTGAACAGATTGCATGTATCTCTGTTACCATTCGGTTAAACACGATTTCTGTCTATTTCAAATTGGCATAAAGATTTGGTTACTTCTGGCATGAGCGATTTGCTTTGTGTTGATTTAATAATTAAAGATTTTGTTTAATAATTCGAATATATTTTTGTTAGTTCTGGATTGATTTAAAATAGTTCTGTTTTCAAATTAGACTAGCTACAGAATCGCAAGATTCTGTAGCTAGTCTTAAAATTTAGATTTTTGTTAATTTTATCAATAAAACATTATTTAAACTTGTGTATTCTTGTCTACTCACAGGTACCTACGAATTTCATTGACAAATTGGACATGTTGTAGTGGTTTAGATATAGTTTTGTTTTAAGTTGTTAGTCATAGGTAGAAATAGAGAAGACTTGGGAGATTGTTCCTAGATTTTTTGTAAACTGTTTTGACAATTCCCACAGGGATGTTTTACCCTGTGGTATTTAAATACTTTTTATTTTTTGTAAAGAACCGATCATCACTATTGGGAGAACAAGACTATGGATTTATGATATAGACTTGAATGGAAGTCGATTTTTTGTAACAGCTTTAGCTTTCAATCTATCATACTTTCGTTCAGGTTTTGTGCATTTTAATTTGTGATTAAGTCATTGACCACTTTAGATATCAGGGCTTATTACAGGTTAATGCGTTGTGATTTAAATTATGTCCATGTCTTATGTATCTCAGTTTTAGTAACAACAATTACTCAGTTTCAATTTAATGAATTAAAGGTTTATCTTCTTCGTTAGTTAAAATGTTTTGTATAGATCTTCACACAGGGATTTATCTCACTGTGATGATTTGTAAATCATAAGATTGCTGTCAGTTTTATGTCTTGTTTGTTCTATCATTTATTTTCAAAGAGAACCATTGATTCTTCTTTACGAGAGGTTTGCAGAGAATTTGGTGCGGGTTTCCTCCCATCGAACAGCTGAACTGGATACTTTACACGGGACAAATTGGAAAGCGTCATTACAGGTTAGTTTATTAGTGTTGTTTAAGTAGTTTAGATAGATTTATAGTCTAGTTTTATAGTACAGATTGTCATTTTTAATTATTCAGCTTTGATAATTGTCAATTTATTTATGTTTCAATAAAATTATAAAAATCATATAAAAATAGCTTTACTGTCACAGGACAACTCACAAATGTTTTTTTCAAGTTTTCATTTAAAATCTGTAATCTGTAAATATTGTACATTTGTGATTAAGATCTAACCCTGTTGATAATTGAACATTTGTTTTCATAAGGTTATTGCTGTATAATATTAGACAATAAGCTGTATATATTTATTTTAGATTTTGTTTATTAGTTTTCTTTAATTATTGTTTTCATTTAGATTAGTTCCTTTAGTTAGTTTTCTTTTGTTTTTCTAGGACTTAGATCGGCCAACGGAGCCGCTAACCCATCAGGGTGGATCATCCCAAACAGCTTGGGTTATTTAGACAACCCCGGACCGGATCCACTCTTCCAGTTGGTGAGTGTTCAATTTCGCTCGTCAACAAGTCGTTGTTATTACTAGAGGAGGCGTTGTCACAAGAGAAGATAGGGTGACTCCAGGAAAGACTATAGATGGATCAAGGATCAAAAGAGCTGCAGAGAAGGAACCATTGTTTGATCCGAGGAGAGAAAAACATACTTTTGAATAAGCAAGGAGAGAATTTGTAGAACATGATTCTTCATCTAGGGCACAACCTGAAGTAAAGGAATGTGAAATTCCTCCAACATTTGATCAGTCTGTCCCACTTAGGCAAGGAAAAGAAGTAAGAAAGATTATGGATATCTTATATACTTATATCCATTTGATTAAATATGAAAGAGCTTTGGAGGAACTACAACACCTGATAAGACAGTATGAAATAAGAAGAATAGATCCTCTTCTGAGTAGAGCTGTGAATCAAGTATCTAGAAAAAGGAGAACAAGCAAGGAATTTCACCTTAGTGCTCAAATTGGAGACTACGACATGGACTATGTGGTCCTCAACCTAGGATCAAAAGTAAATGTTATGACGAAGTAGAACTGGGCACTGATGGGAAAACCTAAATTGATTTACTCTCCTATAAGGATCAGCATGGCTAACCAGTAGGCGATAATCCTCTTTGGATGATCCGAATTATTTTCGACACGAAATGACAGCGGAGATATAATAAAGAAATGCACAGAGATATCGCGTATATCCAGTAATATAACATAAAATATATCAGAGATGCAACCATAAACACAGAGATACAGTAATACACGATTTCTATTAATGAAAGAAATGTACAGAGACTATAAAAATACAGAGTGAGAGACTCGTTAGAATGGTGGCAGCTTATCTCTGAGAAGAGATGTGATGGCTACTCGCATTCGCAAGAAGATGGTTACAATGAGGCTCTGGAGGCCTTTTTACAATAATCGGGAATG
>JZKD02S1858451.1:344892-355535 GCA_000966675.3 Picea glauca
TGTTGGTACATATTGATGAGTCATAGTTGATGAGTAGTTGACACATGATTGGTACATACTTGGTACATGGTTGGATGCACTTGTTTATGGTACAGGTTGATTACAAGTTATTTGGCATAGGTTGGTGCATGGTTGATGCACTTGTTTATGGTACAGGTTGATTACAGGTTGAGGTATAGGTTGATGCATGGTTCAGATTTATTGGTACAAGTTTACATCAGTATATATCATAGTGACAGGTTGACAGTGGTTCCATCATTCTGCTTCTACTTTAGGGTGGCAGGACAAGGCAAGGATAGGTGGTTGTAGCCACCCTCCAGTTGTAGCTAAAGGACATAGGGGCTTGTAGCCTCCTTCTATTTGTAGCCAGAGAATTGGGGAGTTGGAGCTTCCCTCAGGTTGTAGCCTAAGAAACTAGGGGGATGGAGCCTCCTTCTAGTTGTAGCTAGAAAGCAAAGGAATTTGGTGCTTCCAATGAATGTAATTCTTCAAGACATGTAAGAAAAAACATTCTGTGGTTTTCCTTCGATTTGGGTTTCCACGTAAAACACTGGTGTACTGTGTATGTGCTTGTTTGTTCATTTGTTCATTGCTTATTTACTTTGGAGTTTTTGGATGATAATGATTCATTGATATAACCTTGGATTATATGGTTAAAAAGGATTAAATTGCTCTATTACCGATTCAACCCCCCTCTCAGTAATCCAACAGCCAAGACTAAGACCAAAACACCAAGAATAAACTAAGACTGAGCATGCACCTCCCTTCTCCTTTCTCCTGCAACTACAAATTCCTTCAAGATATGCGCACTAGATGAGTGAGTGTGAGAGTGTATAAGTGAGGCACCATCCTAACATATAAATACTAGTTGAGGAGACACTAGGGTTATGTATCTTCACTTAGTAGTGCCGACTTATTCTAGGAGTGGTTAAAACCACTTTATAAACACTAGGGGATGACTTTACAAATACCACCATATAAATATGGTTTGACCAATCAACAAAAGGGGATTTGGTATTATACAAGACCTAACATGATCAATCCGCAAAAGGGGATTTGATATATAATATAATAACTTAAATATAATTAGAATATTCTTCGAAGTTACAATATTTAAACACCTGATACCTTCCAACTGGAATGAAAATTTGTTCGAAATTATTTGGGCCCAATCAAATGCAACATCTTCATGAATGGAGTGATATAAAATATATACAATATATCTTGGAACAAAGGCCATTGACTCCTGTCCAATAATCCTAGCAAACAACCATGCAAGTTCTTTGCATGGGTATTTAAAAGAACATACCTCAATTTGAGTAGGATTTCTAGACTCACTTGAAAAATTTATAAGAAAGCTTTCAAAGAGTTCCATTCCTCTATTGTTGGATTTCAAAAATTCATCAGCTTCAAAGTTCTTAAATGTCAAAGTGGTTTCTATCAATCTCAACATTCTTTTGAAAACCAAAGGTTCCAAAGGAATTGCTTTTTTTTTGGTAACTAGATTACTCTTCTCTCACTGCCAAATTTATCAGAGCACCAAAGAACTAATTCTTTGAAATCATATACTTCTGGTACACACCAGGCTAATGCAATGCCTAAGGTCCATATTTTGTTCAAATTATTTTTCAGAGGTGGAAGAGTTGAGTACCACTTGAAAGCTTTTGACCACTGAAATTGGCGGTCTTCTCGTCCCAAAGTATTAATAGTATCTCTGCAATATAGCTCTTTCCTTTTACTTGACATATTTGACAAAGATTGTTTTGCGTGAATAGGTGGTGTTTTTGTCAACACAATATTTTTACAGTGCATATTTAATTCCTTATTTAATTTACCACATATTTCCTTGATATCAAATGCTATAGCTCTTAGTTCAAAGCTATCAACTACACGATTTGATTTAATATTTAAGGTTGATATTTTATGAAAATCACATCACTTAATAACGATATTAATTCATATGAGTGATGGCGATGTGATGAAGGGGAAATAAATGTTATCGAGAAAGGTGATCTTGTGTCGTGATACAATGAAACATTTAAGTATGGAAATGAAAAGTGAGTAACATGCAGGTTCTTCTTTGAGGATGTGGGAATGCAGGATGCGGGTCAAGGAGTGGAAGGTAGATATGAGGGAAGGATTCCCACATCCCCAATCAATAAAATTGGTTAATTATTAGAAGTGGTTCATTATAGGTGATGTGGAAATGGAGAGTTATTTTGGAGGTTGTGGGTTTGTGTGTTGTTGAGATTGTAGAATGGGAGATGGATTGGACCCGTACAACTAAAGAAATGGTTAAGTGTTGGGGTGGTGGAAAAACGAAAAAGAAGCTAAGTATAGGACTTGCGATGAAGGTGGTAATTTCCCTGCAACCCACATTTTAGAAAAATGACTAAGTATGGGATATTCAAGAAAAATGATTAAGTATAGACCAAAGCACACGGGTTGATCAACAAATTTGAATATCCAAACTCTGACACTTGGGTTGAATTTGGAAGCTAAAGAATCAATTATTACCCATTATTAGTTGCAAAATGTTCTAGTTACCTAAGAAAATGAAAATTCCTTATAACCAAATAGTTATGGCCTCAAGTATAAATATGATATTTCTGAATCAACAAAAGGGATTTTAATCTTTCCATGGTTTTGTATTTCTATTGTTGTTGGTTGTGTGGGGTTCTAGAGACCTATGCATTGTCTCTATGATTGTAGGAGGCCTGAGAACATTGGCCATTGAATCAATAAAGCTGATAGGATTGTTGTTGAAAGCATTTGTTGTAAATTTTCATGTGAATTTTGATTTAGTAACAGACTATGCATGGAATGTCTATTCATATTTAATTAATTTGAAAATTTATTGTTGTTTTGTTTGTTTCCACTATGTGACTTTGATTTGCAGGCCATAGACACTATAACACAATTCCAATATTGGGTATCACCACCTCTCCTTGCTTGGTCATTTTATATATCCCAATATATCCTTCTTCTAAGTTGTGACCTTTTAGTGTATCCAACCATCCCCATTCCCATCTCCCATGAAAATTGCATTGAGGTGTGAAGGTTTAATTTGTTACACCCCATGCCCAACCCCACCCTCACCTTCATGAGTTCCTTTGACTTGCTTTTTCCTTATCCATTTCCCAAATTTTCACTTGTTTCCACATATTTTAAAAAGTATTCAAAACCAATACCTTGTAACTTCATGAAATTACTTCCACATCTTGTCAAGACAACTTGACCACTTGAGCCAACACCTCTCAAAAACAAAAGTGAAAGATCAATCTTTTTGGTTTCCATCCTCCAAGTGGGGGCCAAGTGTCGCTTCCAAGATGCACCCACCATGCTGGATTATTTAGCCATGTTGTTGTTTCAATGGTCTATCGTTTGTGTATCCACAATTTTTGCATCTTATTCATAAAATAATGTCATTTGTCCATGTTTTTATTGAAACCATTCCACCACTAGTATAATAAAGAATTTGATTGCTAAGAACTCATGGATTTGTCTATCAAAGTCTCTAACTATGTGTTTTTACTTTGCATTGTCATTTTTGTCTCCCATTCTTGGAGGTTAATTTGATTTCATTGACCATTGTCCTCACTTTGTCATATTTATTGCAGGTTTTTTTATAGTAGTAGGAGGGCAACTTAGATCTTGTTCTCCTTTTGGTGGATTTTGACACTCCTCTCTTGAGAAATTTCATTGGGAAGTGTTGAATGCCATTATGAACCACATGTTGATTATGTGATTGAAACTCTTCGAATTGGTATTTGTGTGATAATCAATCACCTTCGACACACACACACAATTATTACAAATGTATTTGACAACGAACAATATGCACCTCGTAGTAAAGCAATCAATGTTGTATAGGATAGGATATATACCATTAGATTTCAAGGTACTTTATTGGATGATATGTATTATATTATATACAACATTAATTTGTCTTTTGTTGGGTGCATATTGTTGTATTTGACCTGGTGTTTACATGCTAATCAACCTTCACATAAAATCAAACAATTAATGCAACTCAGTTTGACTTGATCTTATCCCAACTTTTTACGCTAACTTTCGTGGTTTCAGATGTCTTGTTAGTTGTAAAATTATCATATTTATTGTACTTTATACAACACTTCTTTTGTATAAATGGTTCTCTCTTATCTTCTTCAGATCCAAGATAAGAGATAGTAGGTAAGACTATATTTACATTTTGGCTTGTCAATTAATAAAACAATTTTCACTAATTCTTAGTGTTCCTTATGTAATTTGTTAGTTAGAATACTTTTTTTCCCTTGTATATTTATGTTAGTGTTTAGTATTAACACATGACTATTAAGGTGTTTTCTCTAACATAATTTATATGTTAAATGAGATCTTAGTAATTAATCAGTTTTTAAAATCTTGTAATATCGATGTATTAGCTTAAATATTTGATTATCTTGACATTTTATTTTAACGAAGTTGGCCTATTTTTCATAAGAGTTCCCTCCTATGTATTATATGTTACACCAAACAATATGTAGGGAAAATTCCACGATTGTCTAATATAAGTGTAAATTTTGTATAAAAACTTTCTTTCCCCAAGTAGTTAATTATTAATAATCAGATACTATGTTTAATTTACTCAGTTATAATCAATTCCAAGGTATGCATATTTCATATTTAGACATTTGGTATACATTACTAAGTATCCAACTCAGGAAATGCACACATTGATTTAAAACCTATGTAATAATGAGGTGGCAAAGATCTTTACTAGTTCACACCTTCCTTGACATTCTTTAATTATTCTTCTAGGTCTATAAATGTTTGTTTTTTGACTAATAACATTGTTAGGTCATCACAGGTTCTTGTTTACATGGGATAGGTGAAGAATTCATATACATTGGATTCACCAAATCATCATGTTTTGCATATCTGATGAAGCTTGAAAAGGTCCATTGATTATTTTTTCTATCAAGGGAAAATGACAAAACTTTGAGAGAAAATATTTTGGGGAGCAAGAAAGACTCATCATTTTTATAGAGGTGGTTCTCCTCTCTTGATATATTTGAATATTATTTGTATGGTTGTATATGAATGAAATGGGTGAGTGCTAAAGAGAAAACCCCAAAATATATTCCAACAAAACTCTCATTTAGCAGATTTATTCATTAATCACGTCATCTTATTCATGAATATAAAAATAAATAAATATAATTGAAATAGATTTGTACAGAGTTTGATTTCAACATATATTTTTCCTTCCTTTTAAAATTTTGTGAACCCAAAATCAACAATGACTTTGAAAGATGAAAGAAGATTAAAATGGATAGGTCATCAAATAACTTTAGATGAATATTGCATTTAAAACTAAAAAATATTATGATGAGAACACTCTAAAAATATCATACTAAAAAATATCAAAGTCATAGAAATCATTAGAGCTATGCCCCAAAATAGTTCTTTGTGTGAGAAATTAATAGTAATATCCCAAATGAAATAATCTTAAAAATCTATGAAATAAGAGGGATGAAACAACCTCAAGAAGATTTCAATGAAAATTACATAAACTTAAAATAAACTGCATCTACTTTTTACAAGCAAGGATTTTGCTCCTTTGGACCTGAAATGTCTTGAAATGAATGAAGAATTTAGAGAGATAGCTTATCAGATCCAAATATTCTTGTAGGAAAACATACATCGAAAATTTGATAAAAAGAGTCTAACAAAGAGAAAGATGAAGGGGAAAGTCACACAGGATGATTCACAAATATTTGGAAAGGAATACATTGCTTCCAACAAAAATACCCATGTACCAAAACTCTAGAACATCCAATTGCTAACCTCTTGAATCTACCTCATTTTTTCTTTTTGTAACACCTCTGTTTCCTCCACTATGTAATTAATCATGTTTAATTATTTCCATGAAATGACATGCAAATATTGTAATTGTATTATTGTTTGATTAAGAAATCCAACTAGTTGGTTGATGGGTGAATCCTTAAAAGTACTGGCCATGATGCTACCAAGGGAAATAATAGGAAACCTAGAGAGGGGTTCATCATGCTAATATGACCCAATCCTCCTTGTTGAAATATTTGATTTGGAATAATAAGCCTGAAACTAATCCCAAGGAAAATGAGTTAATGAGAAAAGGATTGGTGGTTGAGCAAGCAACCACCCCAATGAATGGAAGCATGGAGGGCCTGGCTGAGACAATGAGAATTTGTCAACAAAAGGTACCCAACGTACCATTTCACAACCCTTGAGGTTGACCCGAGTTTCCTTCTGACAGAAGGCAGGGGAAATGTTGAGGACTTTCCAAATTTCATGCAGGAGGTAGGAGGATACAGAAAAAAAATGGGAATGCATGAGTGCATGCGTGAGGATAATGCTTAGGAGGATGGCCTCAAAGGATGGAGGAAAGAGTGTGCAGTTTGGATATGCACAGAGGAATAACTCTAGGAGAGTTCGGGCATCGAAGGAAGAATAGATGTGGACCACTCTGGAGTTATATACACTTATGTCAAGGCTCCTTCAAGGCTTCTTCAAGTGGAAACATCATCATCAATTTTAGGGGCTTTAGGGTTTCTTCTAAGGTTGACATCAATGAAAACAAATTTTCCAACATTACCATTATGATCCAACACCTTAAAAATGATAAAAATTGAATGAATACGGTCTACATCAAGGGGGAAACCTCATTTTACAATATATCCAATTCAAAATACAATATAATATTAGATAATATAATCCTAAGACTAGGTCTCCTTGGTATATATATAAGAGACAAAGGGTACAATTATAATGAAAGGGTGCAATGAAGGGTTCTAGCTGACATACAAATATAACACTAGAAATGTAATAATTCAATATCTAGGGATTAATAAGGGTTTGTATACATAACATGGGGATTTATATGGGAATTTTTGTTTGTATTAACATTCCCCTCCCCTCCCCTTCAAACAATTGTTGTTCTCAACACTTGACAATTGTGGTTGTGTTTGCATGAATAAATCATCTTCCCATGACACCTCTTCCATTGGTAGGTTCTTCCATTTGATGAGGTACTCAGTAATTTCTTGATTTCATAGTTTCTTAATCTCTATTTCAAGGATTTTTTTAGATTCTAGTATGGTGTTCCCTTCTCCATTAATCTTTGATGAAATAGTTTTCACTGGGATCTTATCACCGATTATCTTCTTTAAGTAAGAAACATGGAATATTGGATGTACACTTCCTAGTTGCAGATGAATAACATGGGAATGATATTGAGTAAGAGGAAGACCCTTAGTAATCTCTCCAAATACCTTGGAATTATTGTTGATAACGTTTTGGAGATCCATTGAAGTAGAGGCTATAGATGGTTGAACATCTAGTAAGAACAATTGTGCAATTACACCATGGTATCCCTTTTCGAGTAATTGTGTCATGTTGTTAGAGCTTATCACTTTAGAGGGTTTACCTTGGATACCTCTAAGCAAAATTTCCTTGCATTCTGAGGAGAATCTAATGAAAATATACTGAAAATTAGGGGGAATTGTTCCCAATGATTGTAACCATTGGACCCCTAATACAACATCATCACCACCAATTTTGATGGCAATCATGGGACTATCCAATAAATACTCCCCCATATTGAGCTTAATACTAAGGAACTTCCCAGACCAATTTATAGTACCTCCATCTACAATCATTACTTGAAACTTTGGTGTTGGATACAAAGAAATTGAGATCTTTTTTCTAATTTGTAATTGATGAAGTTATGGGTACTAATAGAATCAATCTACATTGTTAAATTTTTCGTTTTTATATATCCTTCTATTTTGAGGGTTTTTGGAGTACTAATGTCGGTCAATGCATGACAAGATATTGTTGGAGTAGTCTCTTCTAGCTCTATATCTTGTGATGTTTCCAATTATTGATCTTCTTCCTCTTCATTTCCTATGCATAATACTTTCTTCTCATTGCATTTATGCCACTTACTGTACTTGTTGTCATGATTGAAAAATAGTCTCTTTTGTCTTTTTTATCCATTTGATGAGGTGTCAACTTTGTAGGTTGAGGTACGCTTATCTTATGAACCCCAAAATGATCTCTGCTTTTTGTGTATCCTCCAATTGTATACTTGTGTGTAGCCTTATTCTTGGCTTGAATATGATGAGAAAATTACATAGCTTCCATAATATTTGCAGGATTCCTTAAGAAAAACTCATGTTTAATGTCTTCTTTTAATCCACCCATGTAAGCTTCCAACAATTTTTCATCACTTATGTCATCCACCCTTGTGGCCAATACTTGAAATCTTGAATTATAATCTTCAATATCACCTAAGTGATTTATTCTTGTCAATTGACTGATGTAGTCCTGTTCCCAAACTTTCCCATATTGTGCTTCTAAGTCTCTTGTAAATAAACCCCAAGTATAATGATAAAAGAGGGATTACTTTTAACTAACCATTGATACCATTGATATGGTTTTATCTTTAAGTTCAAATTTGTTATGTGAATCCTTTTCTTATCATACATAATATTATGCAGTTCAAAATATTTCTCTATTGGTTCACTAGGTAAAGACCTATGTTCCATAAAACTTCTTTAATTCAATATTGGGAAAGTTAAATTTAGGACCCCCACCATAATAAATCCACTATTAGAATTAAATCCACTTTAAAATTTCTTATTATCGGTAGGTTGTTCAACCTAAATACTACCTTTGTTTTCATGAGTTCCTTGAACTTTGATATTTCCTTTAGGGTGTCTCTCATCTAGAGCATGAAAGATTAGGGAAGACAAGGAATTTTTCAATTCCTTTATGGATTTTTTTATTTCTTCTTGATTTTCATCCATCTTCTTATCCATCTTATTTGCAATTCATCCATATTTCTTTTCATCTCTTCCTGATTTTCATCCATCTTTTTTTTCATGTCATTCTTATTTCCATCCATCCTCTTCTCCATCTGTTCCCTATTTTTAGTGATCTTCTTTTCCATTTGTTCCCTATTTTCAGTGATCTTATTTTCCATCCGGTGATAAATCTCTTGGATTTCATCTTCAGTCATGGTTGAGTTGTTTGGAGGTTTATTTGGTGAAGTAAATTTTGGAGGAGCCTTTGGAGCCATGTGGGAAAATAATAATTATCCTCTTTTACCTCTTTATCAAAAAATTTAAATAAAAAAAACCGATCTTCCAATAAAAAATTATGCCAATTGTAAGTTGTTTACATTTCAAACCCTTAATTTGGAGTTTGTCCTCCTAGCCGACCTTCCTTTGATGTATTTCTATAATTTCATCCCTTATGAGTTTGAAATTTTGGCCTGTATTACTCGGATATGTCTTATCTACAATGCCATAGGTCTGACCAAAATTTGATGTGGCAAGTGAAAGTTATGGTAACTTTCCTGAACCTTGCTGATTTTTGGACTTTTCTGGAGAGCGAACTTGTGCAGAATTCCACGTGTCCAATATTTAATACCCGTTTCTGAAATTTGGATCACCTATAATAGGATATGTCTCCTCATTCTCCACCAATTTTCACTATCTGAAACCTCCCATAATTATTTTTTATAGTGAAAACCCCAAGATGACTAGTTTAAAATTGAATTCAGGATGAGTCAAAAACCTTATCTTCCATAGGTTATATCTCCGAAAGTGTAATGAACCATAAGCTGAAATTTGTATCACATGTACCTTGATTTGTCTTATAAATAACATCCAAGTTTGGATATCTGAATCATCCTAGAAACAAATTCATAGAGGAAATCCCAATATGACTGATTTAAAATTGAATTGAGGATGAGTAAAAAACCCTATATTCCATAAGATATATCTCTAAAAATATAATGATCCAGAAATTGAAATTTGTACCACATATACCGTGATACGTATTATAAATAATGGCCAAGTTTTGTTATCTAAATTATCCTAGAAAAAATGTTATAGAAAAAATTCTAAGATGAATTGCTTGGAGAAGAAAAACCCTAGGATTGATGCTCTGGTACTAAATGTTATGATCCAATGCCTTAAAAATGATAAAAATTCAATGAATACAATCCACTTAGAGGGGAAAACCTCCTTTAACAATATATTCAATTCAGAATACAATATGATATGAGATAATATGATTCGAATACTAGGTCTCCTTGGTATATATATATATATAGGAGACAAAGGGTACAATTATAATGAAAGGGTGCAACGAAGGGTTCTAGCCAACATACAAATATAACACTAGAAATGAAATAATTCAATATCTAGGGATTAATAAGGGGTTTTATACATAACATGGGGATTTTTCTAGGGCTTAAAAATTATTAGCGCCTCTCATCTTAGAAGAAGCATTGTCTTTGTAATAAACCTGTCGGTGCACTCCAGAGAATCAACCGCACCAGTGCACCTTTGTCTAGCCTCTGTATTGATGTACTTGATCCTATGCTATTCTCTCAATTCTGTAGCTTACATCTCATCCTTCAAGGATCACTTTACTTTCTTCAAAATACCATCCTCATCATCCTTGTAGCCATAATAACTAGCATCAATTTCCTTGTGAATCAGTATCAAGTACAATTTAAAACCTTTTTCAACTTATACTTAAACCATTCAACTATATCCAATGAGCAATGAACAATAGTATAAGAGTTACACCAATACACCATAATA
>JZKD02S1858451.1:355585-370918 GCA_000966675.3 Picea glauca
AGGTAGCTACAGCTTCCAAATGTAGAGGGAGGGATAAACCTTCAAGAGGAAGATACAATCCTCCAATATCAAGAGAGAGTTGAACTCTCCATCCTTTCCCCTTCCTTCCACCCAATAATATATGGGAGATAATAAAACTTTACATTAAATCATCACCATTAACCAATCATCACATAGAACCTGATAATGCTTTCTGGGACTTCTTCAATTTCTGCAATTCTTCAATTCTTGGAGTACTCTGATCATGTAGATAATATTACTCAATGTATTCTCTGAAACTCCTCCAATTTTCACTCCTTGAATCCTCCCCAAAAACAGGTTATAGAAAGAATGGTAGACTTTATTCAATTCTGGTCTATTCAGAAGACCTAAGTTGTACATCATGCCCTGCGCTCAATGTTTAACATCCGATTCTGAAACTTGCACACAAGAAACTAAAGTCTGTACTCTTTCCAATGGAGGTGGTCCCATGTCATTTGGATTCTTTATGAAGAAGTTATTATTTTTTTACCCCGAACACCTGTTTATTGACTAGCTTCAGGACTGGTCACAAACCCTATCTTCCACATAGTGTATCTCCATAATTATAGCGAATCAAGGGCTGAAATTTTTACTAGAGGTACCTTGATATGTCTTCTATGGTCATTGTTTTTATTTTAGTAATTTTGGACATAAGGTTGCAAATTGCAGGGATTATAAAAGAAATGTTCAAGAAAGAAGTGCCTATGTGGCCCCACGTAACATTAGATGTTACAAATGTCATAACTATGGACACATAGATAGTGATTGTAAAAGAATGATCGATAATTCCATGAAAGAGAACATTGATATCAGATATAAGAAAGTATGGATAAGAAAACAGGAAGAACATGTGAACAAAGACTAGGTACTAGAGATCACAAGATTGGAAATAAAACGAGATGAAGAAAATTATATAGAGAAAAAGAAATTTGTCAGATACAAAAATGTTTGGAAAACAACTAAAAGAAAAGAAGGATAGGTAAATAAGGAACAAGTTCAAGAGATTCTACTTTCAGGCATTGTAGTGAAAGATGAATCCACAGACAGAAAGAAAGAAGTCATAGCTCAGAGAGATGATGAATATAGAAATGAATATGATGATGAATCTACCAATGAAGATGATGATGAATCTACCAATGAAGATGATGATGAATACACATCAGAGAATGCATTTTTCTGAGCTATCTAGCTTAGAGACTCCCAGGTAATATGAATATTAGACATGTGTCACAATTTCAAGCAACACCAAAGGAATCACATGTCATAGCAGTGAAGAGGATTTTTAGATATCTCAAAGGAACATAAGATTTTGGATTATGGTATCCAAAAGGAAAGGATCCATCACTTATTTCCTACACAGACACAAATTTGATAGGTTGCATTGATGACCGATGAAGCACTAGTGGAGCAACGTTCTACTTGGGTGAGTGTTTAGTATATTGGCTAAGCAAGAAACAATCATCAATATCTTTATCTACAACCAAGACAGAGTATATTGCAACAACAACATGTTGTACACAATTTCTATGAATGAAACAATCTCTAATAGATATACAGGTTGAGTATGATGAGCCCATTCCAATCTATTGTGATAATACAAGCACCACTAGTATCTCAAAGAACTCAGTGATGCACTCCAAAATAAAGCACATTCCAATCATGTATCACTTTCTATGGGAACATGTTGCAGAGAAGAACATCAGAGTTGAATATGTAGGAACAAAAGAACAAGTGGCAGACATCTTTACAAAACTGCTTCCACAGGAATTCTTTGAGTATCTACACTAGAGACTCTGAGTAATTTCTACTCCAAAATGAATGCTTTTGAATGCTTATCTTATATGTCTTGGATTTACACAAGGAAGCACCATAAAGAGGATGGTTCAGGTTGGAAGATCAGTTTCAGGAATATTTCAATCGGGGGGAGTATCCCCAAGGAAATTTCAATTTGGGGGAGCTAGCCCTAATGGAAATATACCTTTGCCATTGATTACAAAGGGGGAGAGATTTATCAGATGCAAAGGTAAATTCTTGAAGAAAGAGAACATAGGCATGGTTCCAGGGGGAGCGATGGTTACAAGGGGAGAATGAGTGATATGATTTCAGTATTGCATTAGAGTGTTTGCATCAATTCCAAAGGGTGATATTTTTTATTATTTGGGTTGGTTTTCATTGATGTCAACCCTTGAAGAAAGTTCGATAGCAAATTCCGGTAGCCCAAAGGTTTGGGTAATGGACCCAAGTTTGTTTGATGGATAATGGTATGATTTTTGATATATTTGTAGGTAATACTATTCCATATGGATAGTACATGTCATGCCATTTCTAGTGGTATGTGGAACGCAACATAACTCCTCACAGTTAGAGAGTTATGGCCATGTGAAGTTGGAGAAAGGTTTGGGTAATGGACCCAACTTTGTTTGATGGATAATGGTATGAATTTTGATATATTTGTAGGTAAGAATATTCTAGATGGATAGTACATTTCATTCCATTTCTAGTGGTATGTGGAACGTCACAAAACTCATGTTTATAGAGTTATGACCATGTGAAGTTGGAGAACGCTCATGAGTCATCTAGAAGCCCCAAAAGGTCAAAGTAGTTTAAGAGATTTTAGAAGGTATATAATAAAGTGAAGTGATAAGTGTACTAAAAGTCAAAGTGAATACAAAAGAAATTATTTAAATAATAAAATTAATGGAGAAATTACTAAGTAGACAAGTGGTTAGAAGTGGGTTAACCCTAAAATAAGGAAAGTGGGTTAAGATGGTTAAAAGGTAACCCCTTGAGGAAGCTACATGAAAGTATAAATAAGAGGCAAGGCTCTCTCATTTTAATCACACTTGAGAATATTGAATATCTATAGGTGATTGAGGTAACCAAAGGACATCTAAGATGAATTTAAGAGGGAAGGTGAAATAAAGAAGGCTGAAATTCAATGGAGGATAAATTCTTTTGATGATGCTTTCTAAGGTATGTTATTTACAGGTCATCTCACCATTTTCACAATAATTGTTTTCTAGAATGATTCAGACCATGAAATTGGGAGTCCATTGAGGAAACATTTCCAAGTAGTCGTGATACAAATTTCATATTGTGGGTTGTTTTATTTTTGGAGTTACATGCCGTGGAAAATAGGGTTTGTGGCTAGTCCTGAAACTAATCTAAAACAAGTGTTTTGGGTAAAAACGTCATAACTTCTTCATAACAAATCCAAATTTAGTAATACCAACTGTATTGGTTAGATCACAGTCTATAGTATTCAATGTACAATTTTCAGATCCATAAAACAAATATTCCGTGCGGGGCATGCTCTACAAGTTCGCTCTCTTGAATAAGCCAGAATTCAACAAGGTATGCCATTTTTTCTATAACTCATTTTCTGAGAGGTTCCAATCAGTGAAATATGGAGGAATTGCATAAAATACATTGAATAACATTGTGTACCATTTTCATATCTTTATTCTTTACAGGTACATGGTTATGATTATTGCAAGTTAGGGTTTTTGAATAATCCAAAATTAGTCATGTAAGACCAAAGTAAAGTTTGATGAAAATGTAATTCTATTGTTGTTAAAGTTAAGGAAGGTTTTTAGGTATGTGATCATATACATTGGGTCTATTATAGAGTTACAAATCAGATTTGGATGATGAAATTGATGAGGGTTTTTGGTTGAGGTATGTTAGCACTCTGTAAATTTGTTCAGCTGATAAAACAAATGACATAGGTAACCTATAGACCAACTTTAGAGTTGGGTACTACCATGCTCATCTCAAAGAGGGATATCTCCTATCACTTGGTATTTATTTGACAACCAATGGCTATATTTTGTTTGTTTTTGGGGATTTTTGTAATTTTGATGGCAAGAAAGGGGAGGACACACTCAGGGCTATGGAGTCCAATTTCTAAAAACGAATAGAAACATTGACTGGTCGGTAGAACTCTCAATAGGATAAAGGATAAATGAGGAGATGAATTTGAGTTATAAATTTTTATTTACAAAGTGTAAGAAAGGGGAAAACAAGTAACTGCATAAGAGAATTAATGAAATGAATTCTGAATTAGTTAGGAGGAAACTTAGCACAATTTAAATTGCTAAAGCCAAGAGAATCATAAGCTAAATTCTGGGCCTTTAAAATATCTAATTAAAACAAAAGACAGTGCTAATGGAATTAGAAACACATGAAATACATACAAAGAGAGAAGACAAAACTCATATCACCACCATTAGAATATTTTCATAGAGACTTCAAAGACTTCTGCATGTATATTCTATTCATCTTCAGAAAATTACATTCAAGTTCAAACAACTCAAGCGTGCCCTTGCACTTCTGCCAACACTAATACATTCTGAATCTCTAATACCTATACAATTCGAGTTCCTTCGGTGTGAAACCAATTATAATAACTGAAATGAAATGTTTCAGCTTCTAAATCTGATTACAATAATTACAAATGACAGTTTCGGTATGGGAACCGATTACAATGATTAACAGGGAAAACGTTTTATGATCTAGCTGTAGATTCCTCTGACGCTTCATCTCCTTACTCTGCCACATTCTCTTTGAAATGTCACTTGTACTCTTTCAAATCTAATTTCATTTACCATATTCTCCTTAAATATTTGGGAATAATATATTTGAATAAAAATAATTCCCAAATATTTTTTATCCTATAGAATTAAATTCCCATATTTTAACGCATGCCCGTGGTTTTGAAAAAATATTTATTGCTTGCTTCCCATGGTTTTTAAAGCCATGTCTTGTTTTTCCCAATTTACCATTTCACTGAAAACCATGTTTTTTTTTTTTCTCATGCTTTTGAAAACCATGTCTTGGTTACCATCTTTGGGAAAATATTTATAACCCTCTTCTTTTACTTCTGTAAAACCTTTGGATAAACAATTATCCAAATCTTCCTTTCACGTGCATATTCCCATATAATTCTTTTCCATGGCAATAAAAATTAATCTCTTTGCTTTGTAAAATTTAAATTTTACCTCTGTAAAAAAATTTCACCGTGAGGAAGAAATTTTTTATGGCATTGGAAACTCCATGATTTGTTTTGAAATGCATTCATGGAAAACTATCATCATATGCCACACGTTTATGAAAAAAAATCATATATTAAATGTTTTCCATAGTATTTCAGGCTTGGGAGGAGTGGTTTTAACCCACACTACTTTTACCCCCAAAATGCATCACGTAAGAACACGTCTCCTCGACCAAAAACCACAGGTTAAATTTCGGCCCGCCTTCAAATAATTAACCTCCATTTACTTTCAACCCCCGAAATTTATGTGCGCCCTCCATCCACCCTTTAAATTTTCCACTTATTTTGAGATTCGTGCCCATTATTTGACGTGAGGTCATGAATTAAATATTCAGTTAAATATTAATATAAATATTTTAATATAAAAATATTTATATTAATAATTATAAACTTTTTTTCCATTTTTCTAAGGACTTTGGGCATATGAGGCTCATCACATGATTGTGTGGATAGGATAAGGGAGCTTAAGCTTAATAAAAGGAATATTTTGTTGGAAAACAGAGAGGGGGGGGGGGGTGAATCAGTTGTTACTATTTTTAAACAATTGTGACTATTTTAAACTCTTTACAGAACACTCAATGACAATCAAAATAATGCAGGGAGGTAAGCAGTATAATATTCAACATCAATCACACACATGAAATATACAGAGACAAATATTTCTTGAGGAAACCCATAAAGGGAAGAACCTCTTCTTCTTGATATGATAAGTAATCTTTATTTTCTGTACATTATCATTCTTATGAGCTCCAACTCCTCCTGAGGCTACAACCTCTGATTTACAAGCAACAACTTGTTGAGAGCACCAACTCTCTGGTTTTTGTAGCACCCACTAGAAGGAAGACCAACTCCCTGAGTGTTCCAGCACCAACTTCCAGTCACACAGGCACCAACCTGTATAACAGAGAACAATAGTTCTCCCTTGCACCACCCTATGACCCTAATTTTTCTAGCTGCAACCAGATGGAAGCTACAACTTCCTGTGTTCAAGAACCTACTTGAAACTCTGAGGACAACAGTCCTCCCTAGCACCTCCCTACCACCCTGAAATATAAATATTTTCTTTTCTTAAATTTATCACATTGATACAAAATTTATCAATGGCTTACCAGTCTCATCACTATTCTTCTACACCGCTCTGCTCTGCCTGCATCATTGTCTTTTTTCTCACATAACTTCCACTTTCTGTTCTTTTTCTTTTATGCTCTGTGAGCCATCTCCATACTATGCGATATGCCTCTGCATGCTCTTCACTGCTTCATTATTCTTCCCGATGGATTGTTCACTGCATCTCTTCCCCATGACTGCATAGCTAACCAACAGTCTACCTCACTTCTCTGTTCTGCATCATATTCTCACATCGAGTCCTATGCCTGATCATCATGGAAACTCTTCGTCATCCCTGGAAGTTCACTCAATGTGTTCATCATCAGTGGGTGTTATTCTAAGATTCCTTATCTTCTCTGGCATTCGAAACTCTTCATCTTCTCTGTCAGTTACATCCAGTCAATTATGGATTCTTCATCTCCTAAGCCCCTTCCGTCATGTGATCACTGGCTGTGACCATACGCCTAGGCTTATTAAGCACTTATCAATTCAATGATCATGATTCAGTCTCCTGAAACGGACGACTATCGTAACTTCAACACTTTTCCCTTTGGGTCTTTGTGACTTCCAACCTTTCAAATCTCTCGAATACAATATTGCCGAGCATATCAGATGGTTCACATTTATATCTCTGAACCATATCAATGGTTATATTCAATCCTTCCATCAATCCTTCATTGCTTAATCCGACGGACAAGACTTAATCAATAAATGAGATGGATGGCCACCTTTTACTCCACAACTTCATCTATTATGCTTATGCTATCCTTCCATTGTGTTTTGATCAACTGTTGAGAATTCAACCAAACATCATATCGACGGAAAATATCTCCTTCGGGTCTCCGTACTTCAGAGATTTTATGATTCAACTCATTCTTTCCTCTGGAGTGATCACCTACTCGGTAAGTCATAAATGGTGGAGACCTAATGCTGTCGGTCAATGCTTCCACTTACACTATCCTCCCACTGTAGTAAATCGACAGACAATAATTCTCCTGAAGTAATATTTCAGATCATATGTCTCGTGTCCACTTTGGATCTTCGACATTCGGGACTTCGGGACATTGGACAACTGTGGTGGTAAAAATCCTGAAGAAAAACTCCTGGAGTGATGTAACTACTTGCGTCACTTGATGATGTGTCATGAGCCAAGAAACTGCCACATGCCACTCAGTTTCATGATTTGCATGTACCTGAAATGTTGATTTCAACCTGACACTTGTCATTTTCTAACTATGCCACATGTCCTTGCTGACATAGACTGCTGACTTGGTCTATCATAGTTTCTTTTTGATGTCGACGTAGATCTCTCGATGTGACATGTGTTCTCCTCCTTGATCTAATGATCAACCTAACTTGCGATGTATCTTAGATTGACGACTAAGAGTGACTTCAAACCTTCGTCCTTCGGGACTTTTGACATTTCTTGGTGGTGAAACTCTCGAAGCAATTCTCCCAGAGTAACGTAACTTTCTTACATCAGTTGTTGACATGGTATGAGCCAATTTACTTTTGACGCTTGTCATCACATGATTATGCCATGTGTATTTTCTAACTTGGTCTACTGACCAACAACCCTGATCCAACAGTCCTCGTTTGTCCTCCAAATCTGACGGTCCTTATTCATTTTGGATTTCCGGGCTTTAGGTATTTCACATCTCAAACATTTCAGAGCATAACCTCCTCATGACTTTAAACCCAAACTAAATGTTGTTCGTCGATCAGGATCTTAGACCAATGACTTGATCTATCAACGTTGTGGATTTGCTAGCTTATCCTATCCTTCCACTTGAAAGTGATCCGAAGGCTGGCGGGAATTTGCATGATCGAATTCTCAAACATTTTTCTTTCTTATTTTGTCCTTCCACTTCAACAAGGATCCAACAGTTGTGAAGTTTCTTAAAATAGATCCATGATCAAGAATGATTACGCAACCACAATCTGCAAGTGTTTTAACTTGTCCCCAACTCCGCAATGGGAATATGTGTGCTATTGGTGAGTTAACCACAATTGTTGATCTTCGAAGCTATAATATCAGACGGTTCTAACTAATTGTGGGATGAGAACAAGCACTATGTTTAATTCTCCTTTCAATCTTTGCAATTCATTATTGTCGTAGATTTGGTGATTGTGCATCCGATGGACATGATTTAATTTGGCTTAAACTCGTTGTTTGTTGTATCAACCACAGTCACAGATATTCAAAGTTATGAGATCTGACGATCTAGATGGATTGCAGGATTGTAACTTGCAAGTATTTTTAATTCATCTTTCGCTCCCCGCAATTCATCCCTGTTGTTGATCTGGCTTGCAGATCCGACGGTCTTGATTTGATCTGAGTTTTATTGCACCATTTCTTTTGATATATTGATATTCATTCATTAACTCTCTTGAGATTTAAACTCCATTCGCTTCCTTCTGATCCACCTTATGTTCTTTCCATCAATGACAAGCACACTCCTTCCTGCCAAACTTGCCAACATATTTTTAATTTTCAATGGGAATATAATAATAAGGGTTAAAAAGAATGAAGTGATGGAACCGAGGGATTTAGAAAAGCATTAAGGATATATATAGGTTTGTAATATTTTCCAATTTTGACTCATGGAGGACATGACTATTTTGGATGATTGGTCGAGTGAAGGATTTAGGTGATGGGAGCTTGATGGAGTTGGTGATTTTTTTTTTTAAATCTGAGTGGAAAGATAGCACAAGGACAAGATGCTTCGAAAAAATGAATGCAAATTAGCGTGTGATAACATTGGCTCCAATGGGGATGTTATCCTCCCAGTGAGGTAGCAAAGAAATCGGCCTAAATTGGGCAGCTCCCAAAACATGTGTGTGTACCCTGCTCTGACCTGTCAACAATGTCTGCTGAAAAACAAAGTCTGCACACTACTCTCAATTGGAGACTCAACGCTGAATACACCACTAAAATATGACAGTACACACTACTGAAAATCCAAAATGAAAAATGCTTGACTAACAAGCTTATTTGCACCTACCTACCCTAACTGCTGAAATGAACTGCCAATCAAGTGAAATCATAATGCCAATGCAACCATGCAAGCATTTTATCCACTATTTGTTTTCTTTGCATATGATTTCTCCAAAGCTTATTTACTGATAATTCATTCAAGAATTTACCTATAAATTCAAATCTCAAAAAAATAAAAACATTGGGACTGTTTACTGCCTCCAACAAAACTACAAATGGATCCTCTGAAACATGCACAAAAAAAAATCATGTTTCACCCCTTCCACTGCATTCTTGTTTTCATGTGATTTAACCTGTTGATTTCCACCAAGAGGCTAAAAAATTTGTTGAGACTACTGGAAATAAAAATCTTTTGAGTCAAGAGAAAGTGCTGAATGAAATGAAACCCTTGGTGGAAATAAATCCATATCTAACACTGACGTTGATTGACCATCATATTTATTTCCAAGATGGTAGTTGAGCACATGCTGCAAATCTGAACTGAAATAACCTTCCATGTAATCAACAACACACTCATTAAATCCCTCAGAAAGTTGTTGGTAATCCTCACTGATAACAATTTTCTCATGTAAAACAATGTCACTTTGAATGTAGTCAAACTTCCCTGCTTCCTCTGTTATCTCATGATTTTCTTTCAACAATTGAAAGGAATAAAAACATAACGGAAGATAGTTTTCATTTGTAGCTCCATTGCTTTCTTCATATTCAACATCATTCCTGGAAGATTTTTTATTTTAAACATTATAAACATTTAACTTCGACAATTTTAAAGAAGCAAAACACAATGGCAAGGTTCTTTCACCTGATTCAAAACCTTATTCATTTTCTTCACTACTGTCATATGCACATTTTTCAATTTCTTTGGATTGATGAAAATACTAATTTTCAGATTCATTTTTGACCAATGAATGCAATTTTTAACTGACAAGACCTTCTGCATAACAAGTAACATGGTCATCAAACACATGAGAAGATTGCTGCAATTTCTTGTCAATGTGTTTTAGTGAATCAGTGTGATTTGACATCTACACAAATTCCTTCGTTTCAGTGATGATCTTACAATTTTCTTTCAACAATTTAAATGAAGAAAAGTATAAAGGTAAATAATTCCCTTCAGCTTATTCAATACTTTCTTCTTTGTAACAGTGATATGTAGGCTGATTTCTCTCATTACACTGTTGAAAAGGAACATTTTCTGATAGAGAACATGCGGCTGGTTGTTCTAGGAATTCAACATCATAATCATCATCATATTCATCATATATAGGCAAATCAACAACATCTGCAATGTCATCTAACAAGGAAAATCTTGGAACATCAATCTGCTCTTCAATAAGCTGATTTGAAAATTCATGTTCTTGACTATCTACAAATGAATACATAAAACAATCAGCCCCATGCTTATCATGGGATGGATCAGAAGCTACATTAGCGCCTTCTCTTTCAACAAGTGTAATATAATCCTTTGCAAAATCATTAGCATTTAAAACTTCAAGATGACATATGATATTATTAACTCTCTGCTCAAGATTCAAATCAACTATTTTCTTTTCATATTCATTGTTATGTTCTTTAGCATCCACCTCCTCATTTTGAATCTGTTTACATGCTTGAATATTGTGTTGAATATCCTGAGCATCATTAAACATTTGCTGTAAGGACTTAGGTCTTCTTTCCATCAGGTGGAAAGAAAAATCTGGATGAAAATTTGTTGCATAATGAAGCATGGAAGAAACTTCAGTGGGTTGAATTTATTTGGGCAAATTGTAATAAATATTGGAAAACCTTCTACTAAATGTAGAAATATTTTCATTTCTTTTCCTTTTCAAGGGAATAGAACTCTGTAAGTTCTAGATCGAAATATTTCTCCTCGCCCCAAAACTTCAAAGAGACATTCTTCAATTCCTCCCATGAGATAATTTTCTATGGATGAAAATGTTTAAACCAGTCTTTGATATTCCCTTTCAAGGATTGAGAGAAGGACCTCATACAAACATTACCAAGAACAATATCAAACAAATCTATAAAATGTTCAAAATATCGGATGTGCTTTTTAGCTGTGATGGCATTAGGTTCTCCATCAAACACATGTAGGTACTTATAGTTCTTTGGAGGAAAATCATGAAGGATGTGAGGTAATTTTAAAGGACTACATCTATGTTGAATCTTGGAGGGTGTTGGATCAAGTACAAGAGGTGAGACATCAGCCTTGGTTTCATGAGGCTCATCAACTTGGCTATGGTCATCACATGCCTCGGATGGAATATTTTTATCAAAATCAGTGATAAACTGAGGAGATATATGTACAAATTTAGGAGGAGGATATACAATTGCAATATTCTCATGATCATCATTTGAATGCAACGGATAAAGAAAATTTTGTTTAGCATGTTTGGGAAAGGAAAAAATGTACTTAGTAAAAAAAACATTGTGTCTTGGAAAAAAATCAACTTTAGGTACTTGTTTTCTCCCATGATGTACTTTCATAGCTCTGTCAATGGATCTCGTCCTCTAGTTGAGTCTCTGAATCACATTTGAAGTTTGATTGGAGTCGCCAATAAAATATTCAGGCTACTGAGTCTTTGGATAGTGGAGTCGCCATGAAATTTTTTAATTCTAGATTCTTGAAAATGGAGTCGCAAGGTGAATGATGTACAACCTTTCTGTGTCTGAATAATTTTCACCATCAGTACTCAGATATGAACTTTGTCATATCTCCCAGGGAAGATTTCACCTTTGTTCTCCGACAATGGCACCAGAATGTTAGCACTCTGTAAATTTGTTCGACTGATAAAACAAACTATAGAGTTAACCTACAAACCAACTTTAGAGCTGGGTACTAGCCTGTTCGGCTCAAAGAGGGATCTCTCCTGTCACTTGGTATTTATTTGACAATCAATGGCTAGATTTTGTTTGTTTTGGGGGATTTTTGAAATTCTTCTAACAAGAAAGGGGAGGAAACACTCGGGGCTATGGAGTCGAATTTCTGAAAATGAATAGAAACATTGATTGGATGATAGAAATCTCTAGAGGATAAAGGATAAATGAGGTGATGAATCTGAGTTATAAATTGTTATTTACAGAGTGTAAGAAGAAATGAGAAAACAAGTAACTGCATTAGAGAATTAATGAAATGAATTCTTAATTATTTAGGAAGAAACTTAACACAGTTTAAATTGCTTAAACCAAGATCATCATAAGATGAATTATGGGCCTTTAAACTATCCAATTTAAATAGAAGACAATGCTAATGGAATTAGAATCACAGGAAATACATACAAAGAGATAAGATAAAACTCATATGACCACCATTAGAATCTTTTCATAGAGACTTCAAAGACTTCTACATATATATTCTATTCAACTTCAGAAAATTACATTCAAGTTCAAACAGCTCAAGCGTGCCCTTGCACTTCTGCCAACACTAATACACTCAGGATCTCTAATACTTATACAATTTGAGTTCCTTTGGTGTGCAACCAATTACAATAACTGAAATGAAATGCTTCGGCTTATAAAACTGATCACAATAATTACAAATGATAGTTTCGGTATGGGAACCAATTACAATGATTAATAAGGAAAAGGTTTCATGATCCAGCTGTCGATTCCTCTGATGCTTAAACTCCTTCCTCTGCCACATTATCTTTGAAATGTCACTTGTACTCTTTCAAATATAATTTCATTTATCCATATTCTCCTTAAATATTTGGGAATAATATATTTGAATAAAAATAATTCCCAAATATTTTTTATCCTGTAGAATTAAATTTCCATATTTTAACTCATGCCCATGGTTTTGAAAAACCATTTATTGCTTGCTTCCTGTGGTTTTGAAAACCATGTCTTGTTTTTCCCAATTTAGCATTTCACTGAAAACCATGTCTTGTTTGTTTCCCATGGTTTTGAAAGCCATGTCTTGGTTACCATCTTTGGTAAAATATTTTTAATCCTCTTCTTTTACTTCTGTAAAACCTTTTTATAAACAATTATCCAAATCTTCCTTTCACATGCATCCTCCCATTTAATTCTTTTCCATGGAAATAAACATTAATCTCTTTGCTTTGTAAAATTTAAATTTTACCTCTGTAAAACATTTTCATCGTGAGGAAGGAATTGTTTATGGCATTGGAAACTCCATGATTTGTTTTGAAATGCATTCCTGGAAAACTATCATCATATGCTGCACATTTATGAAAAAAAAATGTATATTAAATGTTTGTCATAGTATTTCGGGCTTGGGAGGAGTGGTTTTAACCCACACCACTTTTACCCCCGAAATGTATCATGTAAGAACACGTCTCTCTGACCAAAAAACACGGGTTAAATTTTGGTCTGCCTTCAAATAATTAACCTCCGTTTACTTTCAACCCCTGAAATGTATGTGTGCCCTCCATCCACCCTTTGAATTTCCCACTTAGTTTGATATTCGTGCCCATTATTTGACATGAGGTCATGAATTAAATATTCATTTAAATATTAATATAAATATTTTAATATAAAAATAATTATATTAATAATTATAAACCATTTTTCCATTTTTCTAAGGACTTTGGGCATATGAGGCTCATCACTTGACTGCGTGGATAGGAGGGAGCTTAAGCTTAATAAAAGGAATATTTTTAATTTTCAACGAGAATATGATAATAAGGGTAAAAATGAATGAAGTGATGGAACTGAGGGATTTAGATAAGCATTAAGGCTAGATATAGGTTTGGGATATTTGCCAATTTTGACTCATGGACATGACTATTTTGAATGATTGGTTGAGTGAAGGATTTAGGTGATGGGAGCTTGATAGAGCTAGTGAAAAAGTTTTAAAATTTGAGTGGAAAGATATCACAAGGACAAGATGCTTCAGAAAAATTAATACAAATTAGCATGTGATAACAAGGTACATGTTGGGTACATGGTTGAGACAAGTAGTTGATGAGTTGGCACATACCTGATGTGTAGAGTTGATGATGTTGGTACATATTGATGAGTCATAGTTGATGAGTAGTTGATGCATGATTGGTACATACTTGGTACATGGTTGGAGGCACTTGTTAGTAGTGTTGTTGACACATGGTTTATGGATGATGTAGCATACNAGTCATGACCCATTTTTGACAAAGGTAACCCCCCTACAAAATCCATGGAAATACTCTCCCAAGGATGAGAAGGAACATGAAGTGGTGTGTAAAGCCCCAATTTTCTAATAGTGGGATTACAAGTTGAACACAACACACACCCCTTTACATATTTTGTTACAACATATTTCATTCGAGGCCAGTAACAAAACCTATGCAAATGTGCCATAGTCTTTCCTACCCCAAAATTCCTAGATACAAGGGAAGTGTGTGCTTCCCTGATTATGTGCACTCTTTCATTAATTGGAATACAAATATTTCCCATATGGTAGAGTAGTTTATCCTTCAAATGAAAATTCTCCACCTACGAACCACATGTTAGCCTCTCATATACATCCTTGAAATCTTCATCATTAGCATATTTTTCAATATATATATCATGAGCTAAAGAAGCATTTTTCAAAACAATGGATGCATAAATAAGAGGTCTATAAAGCATATACTCAATTTTGTTGCATGTACCCTTCTTTTATCTGATAACTAGATGGAACTTGTAATGATCCCAAGCCATTAAGCAAGGATCATCACTGTTTTGGTGTCTTTTAAAACTTTTTCCTGGTTGTGGTATTTCGTCAAACACTTTGTGAATCTACATTTTAGATGTGTTTATATGTGTGTATGTAGCTAATAACAGAAAGAGATAATCATGGAACATACCTCAACCATATGCAATAAGATAGACAAGACAAAACATCTCAATTCTTCTTTATTCATAAAATAGAGAAACCTGCTACAATGAAGATGCCAATCTGGAATGCTCAACAGATGGCCAAGAAGATAGACAATAGATAAGAGCTGCTACAAAATGATCCCGCTAATACAAAAGAATCCTCCAAAGGCTGAATGAGAAATGAAGATCAATACAAGCAGATCTGAATGCCAAACTCTCTAGCTGAAGAATGCCACACTCCAATAGAAGGCTGAAACCCTCAATAACTCGACCATGCTGCCAAAAGTGTCCAATCACCCTAATAAATATGCCAACTGATAGATCGGGTGATGGTAAGAACAACCCAGGTGAC